>VWYK01016709.1:627-14419 GCA_013399775.1 Semnornis frantzii | reverse complement strand
AATGCTGCACAGAGACAAGTAGCTTACTCATGCTTATACTTGGCGGTTTCAGCCTCCAAAGTAGTAACTCTAATTTGCATCTGTTCTTAAGCCGGGGCCGGGGGGAGATGGGTGAACTGTTATCAGAATCCGATTCCGATCATATAAACAGCTTACATAACACTGCAGCAAGCGCTTGGGAAGCCCTGCAGAAAAACTGATAAGTGGTATCATGATAATTCTACAGGAACAGATAACTGACATGATTCATACTGAAAGGCAGATTGACTGCACAGAACAGAATTCAATAAACATGAGAAAGAATTTAGGGCAAAAAATATCAGAAACTAACAATTCAGTAATAAAGTCATACAAAAGCGGGAATAGATGAGGCTTGTTTTTCTTAAGGAGATTATAACTGACTCTCAAGCTGAGACAGAGTCAACTGCCATTGAAGTGTCTTTTCCTTTTCAGAGAGTGACTTGAAGATTATGCCAATGCTCTTCCAGTAGCACCACAGTCCTTATGCTGCTGCTGCTCTTATTGTTAGGAACTCTATGAACAGTAGTAAAGATTTTTCTACAGGAAAGACAATATAGACTTAAATGACATTACCACACCAAAAAGGTTGTTTAAGCTGAGAAGTACCATATCATGAACCATGGAGCTGAACTCGAAGTGCTATGTCAAATCAATATGATTTCAATGTTAGAAACTGTATCAGAAGCTAACACCCAACAGGAATTTTGATAGAATGAGGCCTACAATGCCATGTGCTATTTGGCAAGTACCATAAAGATGTGTAAATAAATATTATTTACTTAGAAAAAAAATAAAATCTTTAAAGGAATGCATTACTTCCAACAGCTTGCTGAAAGGCAGGGGAAAGCAGAAAACATGAAAATGTCTGAATAGCAAAGCCAACATAAGTTTGTATAGTAATAAAACAATATTGGAAAAACAGTGAGTCAACAGGACACAGAGATGAAGAGATACCTTGTTATCTCAAACACTTCTTTGAAAAATGCTGAACATTCTGCCATTCTCCACTGCGGATACAAGTTTGTCTCACTTTCCAGAGCAGTCTGTGAGTTGCGACATAATATCTATGTGAAGTATTACCTGGTTACAAGACTTTCAAGAGTAAAATGTTAAGAGAAAATAGAATTCATTTGTTGCACTAATCATGCAATGGTTAGTGCAATGGATGGTGAATTACAGTATTTATTAGGTTTCCTTGTATAAGCTCATAGCACACTGATTGACGTGTATGAAGCTTGTTGAGGTTTAGTACTAGAGTTCCAAGCATTTTGACAGGATATACGAACCTGACAAAATACTCAATGGTTCTAATGAAAGCACATGTCCATGTCGCTGTAGTACATGCTGAATTGATTTTTAACACTTCAATTCTGAGGGTTTATCCCTGTAAAAAGACAATGTAAACTTGTATACAAAATTTAAAAAGCAGTTTAGACAACATAATCTGAAACTTTCTGAGCTTTTCAGGGTCCCAAAATAGTCATGCATATCTGGAAATATATCTTTTTCTCAGCAGATTCTATTAGCATATTAACAAACATTTCACCCTTAGAGCTGTCTATGTTCAGATATTCAACAGAGCAATTTCAATTAAATGCAGCTGTAGCAAGACTTATCCCTTTGCTTTCTGAATCCAAACTACAACAGACAGAATAATCTTACCTTGGATATTAAAATCTTATCATCAGGTACAAGAAATGACTGGAAAATTATAACTTAAAGCCACAATAATGTACACAAAGGAACTTGTGCCTTTCAAAATTATAGAAGTAGTTCTGTAGTTTAACAGACAGACAAGGAGCAATGTCCACAACACAGTTTGCAATCCTGTGCTTATGCTTGCACCACTAAGTAGATCTGAAGCTAGTAGATCCAGTGCAGCCTAGAGTGCTCAGAGCACTGAGGATAATGTGTTAAGATTCATTGCATGATAAAAGGACAAGGTTGCCTCTGGATGATGAATTGTAATGAACAGATGATGATGAGCAGGGTTTACTTGTAAAGTTTTGTAAATGTTTGCTTGCAAAGCCATATTGATGTGTGCAAGCAAAATCAAAGGAACTGATTGTACAAAATAGATGTTCTTGTCAGAAAAAGATAACTATCTACCTGTCAGGATAAAATTATTTAAATTAAATATTACATTTAAAAAAACTCTTAATTTGACATACTTTCTCTTACTGCTCATCAGTGCTAGTCAATGGTGATTTTCAGAAAAATGACAGCCATTCCTCCACTCCAGCCATATTACAACGAAATAACCTAGATTTTACTTATTAACATAAATTAATTTATTGTATCGAGTTGTATTCACTACAGGAGTCTGGAACCTCAGTTTTGGGGAAAATTACCCTCATCAGAGATGTTGAATAAATTCCTGCGTTTGTAATATTTCCTGACTTATTAAAAGCAGAAGCCAGCCTAGCCAAGAAGATAGTCTCCATAATTCCAAAACATTCTTTTAAGCTTTCTTCACATTAAATCAATCAAAAAGGAACCAATCTTCCCAACAATCAAATGGTAGACCCAAATGAGGAATGTTGGCCCGGCCACCCCCAAAATATGTAAAATAACTTCATCTTAACTTCCAGACTTAATTAAGAATTAATCAAATTTAATTAGCCCCACACTGGGCACCAAAAAAAAAACCAACCTAGGTATTCCCTACATCCCTTGCTATAGAGACTGTTTAAACATTTGCAGATTCCTATTTTCAATACAATGAAGACACGAGTGGGTATTCCTAGTCACACCTCTAACCTCTATTTTTTAATCTGACAGTTTTAGTCATTAACACGGAACAGCTACTCAGCACAGCTTTTTGTGACTCGGTTGTGGGAATTCGTGAGGCAGGAATTATAAAATATGCAGTTATTTTATTTCCGGAAAGCCCTGTCCACAACTTTATATAAAATTAGTTAGATCAGGTTCAAAAATTCGTTCGGGAAAATCTTCCACAAGGTTGCTTACAGGGAATTTAGTAATTCAGGAAAATAAGGAAGCTTGGAAAGGTTCGCTATAAAAAATAGCTTTGCTGGACTTAAAAATAAAGGCAGCCTGGAGCCCTAGGGAACACCTGTGCTACTCACAGTAGTGGAGTAGAAATTCAGAGATAGTCCCTTGGCTCCTTGTCAGCAGTCTTGTGTGGCAGTGCCTTGAAATGCAGATCGTGGGGCAGCACAGGGTAAAGTTCAGACTGCTCGGCGTACCCACGATTACGGCAGAGGCAGGTCCCTTCAACAGGCAGGCAGGATCTGATGGTCGAGAGTGGGGACTGTGCTTTCTCGTCACCGTTCTTGCAGATGCTCCTCAAGGATCGACTCAAGGACTGACTACAGGTCTAAGTCAAGGTCCAAGTCTGACGTTGGCAGTCCGCGGCTAGTAGTCTCTCTTAAAGCCCTCTCAAAGTCCCCCGTAGCAGTCTCCGACAGACTGCTCCAAGTCTGCTCCAAATCTGCTCCTAGATAATGTGTCCCATTGCCATATATATATATATGATGGGGCAATTTGCTCTCCCCTGTTCAAGCCTGCAGGGGTGGGGTAAGGGACCTGACACCTACTCCTTTCACATTCCACACCCCTGGAACCAGAGGTGGGGGGAAGCATAACAGTTTGACACCTCATTCAAACCTTAGGTGGGGCAGGGACTTGGGTGTGCCCTGCCACAATTGTCGTTCTCTTAAAAGTGTGTTCTTGATGCATAATGTCTTATGCTCCAGAGATAAGGGATAGGGATCAAAGTTGGACATGAAGAGGTCAGCACTTGATAGACTAAAGTGCAGTTACAAATCCAATAATCCATGTAAAGGCTCAAGATATCTGAACAAATGCTCTATTGTCTTTTTTTGATCCTGAAGAAAGGTGCATTTGGGGTCGAGACTTCCACTCCTTTTTCCTTAGGGAACATATGCCCAGCCATGGTAAAGTTCATTTACTCAAAGGAGTGCACAGGGCAGTTGGAAAACATCAGGGCATATCAGCACAGAATACACTAAGTCTTTCTACATCTGTTTTATCAGACTATGATTATATTATGTAACAAGAGATTAAATATGTCAACAAAAGATTTGATAGATGTAAAATGCTACTACAACTGCTGATGCTTGAAAGCACTTCAGATGATTGTTTCATACTTACATTTCAAAGCACTGAACATAGATAAAAGGAAAGACTTTTTTCTTTCCATCAGCTTTTAATATACCCAAGAGTCAAGTCTTAGATTAAATTTGAAGGCTCCTGTATTTTCACAGCATAAGAATCCTATTGAATTTTGATATTGCAATTTCACAGGATGTAAAAACTGTAAGACAATATTTATAGCTAGATATTATCAGAAATCTCTGCTTGACTACAAAAGTGTATTTTGCTAGAAACCTGCAAAGTAATTTACTAAAATTACACATTCGAATTAAAAAACCTGTAGTACCCAAATGCTTTAGAAATGACAGTTGTGGATTGTGGTGCCCTTGCCTTAGGGACAACAGCACCTTCTATGGAGTATTTAGTCTGAAAACAACTTCGCAGCAGAAAAGAAAGTAACAACAAACATAAGAGGTATCACTATGTAAGAGACTTGATGTCCATAAATTTCTTCTCCTTCCTCCTTCTCTCCCTAACTTCGTATGATTACTTAGGCAGAAAATTTTTACCTAGTGATGGAAACACAGCTAAAGTAATTCTCCATGGAGAGGTGCACTATTTTTTAGGTAAAAAAATACTTTAGGTAAAACATTGTACAAGGGAACTTTATTTCCTTTGCTTATTTGAACATGACATAAATACCTTTGTAGCATATCTGCTGTGTGATAATTTGCTTTGGACAGTCTATTGAGTGCTATGGATCAATGTACTGATGCATTTCTGGTTTGTGAATATTCTTCTTTCACTCAGCAAGAGATGAAGATTCCCATTCCAGCAGGATGGGAGCATCTTTGATAAGTAAATTGAAGATTAATGATTTAGCTGTATGTAGAGCCAAGTCTATTTTAATTTAGGAATAAAATGAGTAATGCCCATTGGAAAACTAAGTATGTCAGACCACAATACTCCATGACATGAATTTCTTCCAAGTAACAAAAAACCTTATATGTCTTAAATCCTCGAGAACGTCTGTTTAAGGGCTTCACTATTAGGATTTTATTCTACCTGCTATTCAGGTCACAAACCAGATAAATCAAAACAGCAGAAATTCTGTTCAGTTAGATTACTTATGAACTAAACAGAACCAAACCACTAACTCTACATACTCCATCTATCATGAGATGTTTCTCTAGCTGACAGATAGGATTTTACATATTGCTGTTACTAAAGGCAAGTTGACATTTTGTGATTAACATCAGAATAGACAGATAACATATCGAGTAGCATCTGGTTCAAATAATGAAAAAGACATGGAAATAAGCTGTCTCAAATTACAAGATGAGCTGATGCTGCTAAGTAGCCCCTGAACTATCTTGTCTGAAGTACAGTGGGATTTTTTCCTCTGTCAGTTTCTTACAGCATGGGTATTGAATTTCATGCCAGAAGCAAGGAAAAGGTGTCTTTGGTCAGTGGAGTTCCATATTTTAAATGGTGACAAAGGCAATAGTATTCTTAAGTGAGTCTTCTTAGTGCAAATGACACACAAATGAGAGCATTAAGCTCATGAAGTGCACTGGGTACCTGCATTTCTGATGAAAAAATACATGCAATTCTGTCTCACACAAAGAAGTCAATGAGAAATATATATATATGCACACAGACACGCTCTGAATTTGGGCTATTCTCTCAAAGCTTTGCTAAGGATATAATAGACTATAGCATTTCTACTCTTCTGGTGATGAAAAATTCATGCATCTATTAAAAAGTCACTGACTACAGCATAACACTGAATGTATTTACTCTCACACTATAATCTATTTCTCTCCTTGAACAAACGAAAAGTTGTGGTACACAAGAAATCTGTAGTGGAGATTTGATGTTGGCCTAAAACACTTAATGTAAATGTTTCTATGTACTTTTTCTCCATTAAGGTATTTTAGAGGCTTAGGAGATGCAGAAAACTAAAATCAATTTTAACACAGCCAACCAAAATACCCCATTTCTAAAAGTCTGAATGCCAGATGTAGACTCACATGTTTTTGTTGCATTTGTGTATTACATATTAATAGTGATGAAGCACTGAATCTAAAAGTAGGCTTTAAACTACTGCACTAGGATTTTATTTAGTTGTAATAAAAATGTTTTAATTTATTTCTCTTTATTTAGCTTCATATACTCATACTCTTGAAAGAAGCACATATGAATACACAAATTGTGTAAACCTTTAACAAAGTTTTTGTCATTCCTTCTGTCACTTCTCAACTCCTGCCCCAGGTAAGCATCAGGTCAGACATTTCAGATTACAGTTGATAAAGTTAAGTCCCGAAGATAACCTATTTGAATTTCTCTCTGGTAGGTTCTCTGCAGGAGACACCTCTAATAGGAGCAAACCATTTCCTAGAGTGAATCAGTACTACAAGATCAGAGGAGCATGAGTCGGGCAGAAATATGTTTCCCCTATACTATGACGCTCGTCATTAGTTGCTGCAGTGACTATCATGTGTACACAAGTCATCAAATGCTCAGCTGTAATTTGCCCATGAAAATGGCAAATAAAATCAGTAACGCCAGAACATACTGCTTTAGCAATATTACACTGCTAATTTGTGAACAATGGATTGTACTCTGTTTGCTGAGGCATGTCTTACACAACTATACAGAAAGCATTTATACAAATCCCTCTTAACATTTCTTACTCTGAAATGCAACAAACTACAACTGAGAAAATATTTGCTTAGAACAGCAGCACTGCAGCCCGTCTTTGCCAGAGACAGACTGCCAACAATGAGGGTTTAACATAACTTACACATATGCCATCTGTCAGTAATTCTCCAGAGACTTCTCACTTACTTCTAAAATGTCCAGCTATATCTAACTCACTAAAGAAAGCTAGTGAAGAAACATTATCTTCGAAGTTCATCTGTTAGTTTCCACTAATGTCTCTACGTTTTATTAAAGTTTCCCATATTAAAGCTCTAGTTTAAGTTTTAAGCTATAACTATGAAAATACTTAAGGTCCATTTTTTAAAAATTTTACCCACTTATGCAAAAATATTTTAAAAAAATTTTCATTTTCCAACTTTCCATCCATAATACTGAAAGAGAATTCCCATTCTCATGAGTTTTAGCAAATCACCAGCAGTAAAAATGTCAGGTATCAATACAGACAACTCTTATATAGAGGAAATCCTTGTGTAATAGCATTAAAATGTTTTCCTTTTCCCAGAACCATGAGTTTGAGAATAGAAGATGTAATTTAGACGACTGAGACAGAAATTATAGAAGGACATAACGGATTAGTCAAATGCACAGACAGCATACTCAGAAGGTCAAACTTGGGGGGGGACACACACACAGAGATAAAATGCTAACTGTAAGTCTTGCTGTAAAGTTAAGACAAGAATGGTAATCAGGGATGGAAGACAAATGACAGTTGATGTGGGTGGCACTTACTTTGAGTGAACCAGTATAATAACAGGCAGATGTAATGAAATAAGAAGAGAGTGGTTAAAGGAGACAAATGTGCAACTTAAGAATCTTCTGCTTCAGCCTTCAGAAAATATTAGCAAGACATTGAACAGAAGGATCATAACCACCCCTTCACAAAGCAAATTAGTACCACTTGAAAATGCAAGTAAGATATCCAGCAAATTTACTCCTTCAAATATCTGCAGGAAGAAGCAGGGAGAGTGACAGAAGGGGCAAAAAAACAGTCTAAGTGACAAAGAGTGGAAAGCATCTGAGTCAAGAAACACATTATCAGAGGGGAATGAAGATTTGTTTACCGGGATCAGGGCAGAGGTTAGGGTAGAAGCATTAATACTGAAGGTAAACCAGATATGGTCCATGGACAGACACCATGAAGGAGGTAAGTCTTAGGACATAATCAAGGGCAGTCATTATGAACCCCATGAAGCTAAGTGTTCAAGCATAAGACACAGGTGTAGGAAACATTTGATGCAACGATACAAGAATGATAGCTTCCAAGTTTTCTTCTTGTTACACATTTAAAAACAGAAAAGCTTTTATGCTTTATATCTTGTTGAAGCTTTCTAAACATCAAAGAACCATTTCTGCATGTTAAAGTTGAAAGTGAAGCTGACTACAGATGCTATAAATGGGCCACCACTTTGGTCTCCTAGCAGAGATATGTACCATTAAATTCTACCAAGTTTAAGCTGGAATGTCACTACTGCCTTTACTGTGCTGCAATATTTGTTTCCATTTGCATTGCTGAAAATCTACATACAGGAAAGCAAAACTCATAGTGCTAAGCTCTGCATAGACAGATATGGCAGGCAGCCAATTCCCTAAGATCTAAATTAAAACTACAGAGTTTTCAAAGTTATAAAAAGTTTTGAAGTTATATAAAGAGATAGAAAGGCAAAGAAAGAAATTAAAAAAATCTTAGTTTTGTTTCTGCAGATATATATTTTTACCTGCTTCAGTGGAACATCTCATAAAAATAAAAATGACCTGAAAACAGGCTTTTATATATGATCACAAGAAAAAGAAAATGTTTTCAAAACTACTTTACTTACAAACTCAAATGACTATACAGGAAGGAAGGGAGGGAGAAAACAACCAAACACTAAGAAAAGATAAAGACAGTGCTTTTTTAGCCAGCTTCCAATCCAGTACCATCTTTACTCCTCTGCTATGTTATACAAAAAGTAGCACAATAAATTTGTTTTCAATAATTTTCTCTAACCATTCCATTGTTTTCCTGTGTTTATGACAGGAAATCACTCCTTTCTGTATTTAGTGGCTACTGGATATACTCAGGAAATAAAATTGTTCAGGACACAAGTCTGTGTCCAGATAAGTCATCGTATAATCTGTCATAGCACATTTACGATTTGAATTGGGTCCACCCGTTTCCTGAGGATTCATAGAAGGGTCATAGAATGGTAAGGTTGGAAGAACCTCAAAGCTCAACCAGTTCCAACTCCCTGCCATAGGCAGGGACACCTCCCATTAGTACAGGTTACTCAAGGCCTCCTCCAGCCTGGCCTTGAACACCTCCAGGGAGGGAGCATCCACAGCCTCCCTGAGCAACCTGTGCCAGTGTCTCGCCACCCTCAATGTAAAGAACTTCCTCCTAACATCTAGTCTAAATCTCCCCTCTGCCAGTTTAAACCCATTACTCCTCGTCCTGTCATTGCAACACCTTGTAAAAAAGAGTCCCTCCCCAGCCTTCCTGTAGGCCCCTTCAGATACTGGAAGGCCTTGAAAGTCTCCTGGAAGCCTTCTCTTCTCCGGGCTTTAGAGCCCCAACTCTCTCAGTCTGTCCTCATAGGAGAGCTGCTCCAGCCCTCTGATCATCTTTGTGGCCCTCCTCTGGACTTGCTCCAACAGTTCCACNACACTTGGCCTTGTTGAATTTCATGAGGTTGGCCTGGGCACACCTCTCCAGCCTGTCCAGATCCCTCTGCATGGATCCCTGCCTTCTAGCAAGTCGACTGTGCCACACAGCTTGGTGTCACCTGCAAACTTGCTGAGTGTGCACTGATTCCTCTGTCCATATTGCTGACAAAGATGTTAAACAGCACTGGTGGCAGCACTCATCCCTGAGGGAGGCCGCTTGTCACTGGTCTCCAGGTGGACATTGTGCCATTGATCACCACTGTCTGTGTGCGACCATCCAGCCAATTCCTTATCCAGTGAGTAGTCCACCCATCAAGTCCATGTTTTTCCAGCTTGGTGACCAGGATGTCATGTGGGACAGAGTCAAATGCCTTACTCAGGTCCAGGTAGATGACATCAGTTGCCCTTCCCTTGTCCACTGTCGCTGTGACTTCATCATAAAAAGCCACCAAATTTGACAGGCAAGATCTGCCCTTAGTGAAGGGATTCATGAGGACACATACTACATTTTCTAGAATATGAACATATGCAGCATTAGGATGGATTGCCTATAGTAGTGCATATTTCCTAAGTCTAACAATTTTGTTCTCCTGATACATTCTAATCTAGTTCTGCAGTTAGAAACACAAGCCGTACTCCATTCTCTGCTCAAGTGCACAGGCCTCCAAATTTTCTCATTCTGAACTCTCCAAGATTTGCAGCTGTGCTAAGTAGCAGCAACCTGTATTTTTCTCTGCACATAACACTAGTAGAAAACAGAAGATAACCTTGTGCTTGCTTATATTTAACATACAACTTATATTCAGCTTGGCATCTTTATGATGCTTCTGTAACACATTTTATAGCCAGTTTTTAATCAAATATTCTCATCTAACTGCAGATGCTTCCATGAGTTATGTGGCTGGCGATAGATATTGTCAGTGAGTGACAGCCTCTGTTAAGTCACTTAGCGTGGAGACTGGCCAGAGAACATTTACCACACCAGCTCACAACCATACAATGACATGCCATACAACTTTTATAGCTGTACCTACAGCTTCTGTGTTCCCTAGTTGTTTCATATGCTGTATTGGGTGTTCCCTAGCACAGAGTTATTTTTTGAGGCTTCACCATCGTGGTTTACTGTTGTGGCCAGCAGCGCACCATGCTATTTGTTGTGTGTACTGAGCAAGATAAATTTGAATAATAAACACATTCTAGGAAATTGCTACTGGCACACAAGATGCCAAGTGACAGAACTCTGGTGTGTCAGGTTGGAGTAGATAGCATTCATAACAAAGTTCTGAAAAAAATACATACTCCAATGTTTTTATTTTCTCCCTCCTTCTTAAAATGGTTCTCCAAGTCAAAAATTACAACTTATTTTGAAATTGGTACTAAAAGCCATTGCATTTCTCCAGAAACATAACTAGGATAGTTGCTTCAACAGTTTACATAACTGCAGCTTCTAATCTTGTAACGACTCCTTCAAAGCAAAACCAAACTCTCTTAGTAATTAGTGCCACAAACAAGTGATTTTTTAACCTCTCCCAACTGTACAACATGGAGAGAGCATTAATCTCTTTGATAATTTAATTTCATCAGTTAAATCTCAGGGAACCGCATGCAAAAATAATTTCTGTGCAACTCTTTAACCCAGACTCATTATATTGCCAAGTAACACATCAGCTATTTGAGACATCTAATTTACAGTCTCACAATAGATACTTTACTAAATTCTGAATTCATCTCTCACAGTTGTGTTCAGTGACTTGACCCCAATTAAAATTCAGGCAGTTCCTTTCTGTGGCAATTCTTTTTGATATTTCATTCTTCTTTACAATTTCAATAAAATTTGGAACAAAGAAGGAACATTCAAGCCTCTTTTTGCTGTATTTGCTACCAGTTGTCTGCTGATCATTGTTATAACAGTACAGCACAAGAAGTTGATGGTATTAGATTCCCTCCCCCCACACTCCCAAGTTTTTCAGGAATGAGACAAAGAATGCATCAATATCCCTTTTTTACACTTGCAAGACTACATGCAGGGTTACAGACAAAAGAAATCAAAAGCTTTCAAACCTCATCACATGGAAAGGAATCTTCTAACCATACTGTAAGCAAAGACTGAGGAATTATGACTGACAAAGTAGTCTAGAACAACTAGAAAGTTGTTTCCACAACCTGTGAAAGCAGTGACATTCTCACTGAACTATGGATCTCATAGCACCAGTAGGTAAGAAAAAACCAAATGCACCAATGTCCAGTGTTATCATTTAAACAGACATGCTGCAGTTGCATAGCTGCCTGTTTTCTCAGGAACAAATGACCTGTCCAATGGCAGCTGTGTAAGACACTAAAGCAGGCAGAGATTGAACCAATCTTTCTCCTCATGTGACAGCTTGTATCATAGGCTGAATTGCTAAAACAGCTTATTTCAGAAATCCAAATGTATTTGGGAGAGATGATGAGAAATAGAAGGAAAGGATTTGGCATATAAATGTACTGACTAGAGCTGGCTAAAACTGAGAGATAAAAAATTATTTGGTTAAATAAATAAACAAACAATAGCTGAAAAAGAAACTGAGAACAATTGGAAATTTACTTTGAGAGATGGTTCTAGAGTGATTCCTACTGCCAAAGCTCAAAACCTTTAGGCACAGCTTCTTGCTAATATAAGAAATAAATGAAACATGGGTTCTTCAATAAAAAGACAAGACAGTAGAGACATCTTTTCTTTATGAGAAATTTTATGTTAAATAAAAGAGAACTTGATTCTAAAAAGTGTATTTGACTAAAATTCCTCCACATCAAGATACCAATATGCCTCCATTTGCTATCAGTACAACAAACTGAAAGCATGAGAAAAACAATTAAATGGTGACAAATACAAACTACAAGGTCACAGGCTAGATCATCTCAGAAAATTTTCGAGTGCAATGGAGTAAATGAATGCTAGTTTTAAAATGTCCATGTTAGTACATGCCTTCCCTTACATTTAAGTAAAGAATATGACAGACACTCTCACACAGAACAATTTAATTGTAACTTAGGAAGATTCTTATTTGCTGCATTTTCCCATCCACAGCGGTGCAACCCAAAAGAGCTACAAGGAACAGTGGTACCAGGAGCACATGTAAATACACCAATGTTCAAATGACAAATACAACTACACTGTTTGCCACATCACTAGCATCTGTCACATTGGCCAAGCAAGAAAATTAGAATTCCTTGATGTTGTGATACATGTGTTGTGCCACCTCTACGTAGCCTGACAAAGGTAAGCGTAGATGTAAGGGACAACAGGCATGCCTGGCAGGAAGCTGGGCTCTAGTACAAAGCCCACTTTGTTATCAGTGATAAATAATCTTAACCATCAAGGCAAAGGCCCGGTTTTACTCAGTAAGCTAAGGCACGGCACTGCTTCCCAGTGAAGTTAGGAGTTATGCCAAAATAAAAGGTTGGATCTTGTCATAAAACCAGTACTAAAGTATATATACACATACACCCCTGATTCTATTCAAATGACCTGCTGCCAGCTTTTAGCATCTACTCTCTTTCAACATCTACTCTCTTTCAACAGCAGGTGTCTACAGACAAACTCCTTGTTTCTTGAGATTCTATTTCCAGGTTCAGCCATTCTACCATGATGAGTGCATGACATGGAAGGGGAGGATAGGGGAGCAGGGCTTACCTCACCATGGGAAAAGAATGCTGGGCTGGATGGCAGTGGCTGAGAATTCCAGGTAACCTGCTTGCCATATTCAGCCACCAGTAGAGGTTACAGAAGTCTTTTTGGATATGCACCATAAAATGTTTAAAGGTAATAGTCACAAGATGCAGTATTTTTTTATTTTATCAAATTAAAAAAGGAAAGGAAGACAGATGGAACAAGCTAATAGATTTCTGCTCCCCATAATTCATCTATAAAAGAGCAGTAACCACAAGAAGTATGAAAGAGGAAAGAGGAACATCGCTGTGACTACAATGTTAATAAAATTAAAAATTCATAGAGTAATTATTTGCTGTTCAATGGGTTTTGTTTGATAATTGGATTCTTTTTTATTTTAGCATAGCATCAGTAACAGCATCAGCAAAGCCTTTGATGAACAAATCTGGTTTGTGTCCTTAGAACAAAAGTAAAACACAGTATTTCAAAAGACAAGAAAAAGTTCTTCCAGCCAATATCTCAACTTGTTTTGACTGATTGCACTCTGGGGAAAATCAGTTCTTTATCTGACTAAAGACGGATTTTTATCTTTTAAACTTCTTTTATGGGATTCCCTCCCTCAACCTTGTATTTGCAGCATTTCTGTAGGAGGCTAGAGATTTCACTTATTTTTAT
>VWYK01016699.1:0-12679 GCA_013399775.1 Semnornis frantzii | reverse complement strand
GTTATTGCTAGAGCCTGGTATTAGCTATACATAAAGTTTCCATGACTGATGCAAAGAACTGATTGTTATTAAAATTAGTGATTGGGGGGCAAGAGTTCTGAATATTGAGTATTAATAAACAATATTAATTTTTGGAAATTAATTAATTAATAACCCCTCCACCACACTGCCCTTACCACATCTGCTTTTTCTCCATGTTTCTCTTCTTCTTTCAGGATACTCTTGCCATCTTTCCTGGTGTTACTCTTCTCTCTTCTCTTTCATCTATATCCATGAGGTTGGGAATCAGGTTCTTTTAAACGGATGAAGATCCTCTGAATCTAAGAATGGATGGAATCCTCGTTTCATGATCAAGTAAAGGGATGTAAAGTGAGTCACAACAAACAGTAAAACCAGAGCAGGTCAGTGTACTTTGAAGTCTGCAGTTTCAGTTCCACAGAGTATTCAAGCCCTTTCAAGCTGCATAGAAAACAAGAAAGCGTTGTTCTTTGGAGCAAGGCTGGACCAAATATCTCAAACCATGAGCTGTTTCTTCTAGCAAAGATTCTTAAACACACAATAGTATTTTTATCTCTACCTCGGCCTTTAAGCAGAATTTTTAAATCTTGAGAATTCATCTCTCCTAACCCACACACTCCCAATCCAGCTAAATGGATTTCAGGGAACTGTAGCTGAAAGAAGAAAATCTGTAAGTCACAAGACAGCCTTCAGTGCTTTATGGTTTCTTAACACTGTGAATTAGTTTCCCAGCCATAGTTATAATTTAAATAGCGAATTTACATTTAATAAAAGCAACTTTAAAATAATGTCATCTTGGATGTAACTCCAAAGAAGCCAATGAGCAGGTGCTGGTGTTGAACTGAAGTGACAATGTACGATTTCCTATGCAACCTACAATTCACCTCATGTAGATGGCATATTTCTGATCAAATAAAGATACAGTATTATGTTCTTTGTGCTTTCATTTGTGCTTTATCTCCCTCAAGAGCCCTG
Organism: Semnornis frantzii; assembly: GCA_013399775.1. Taxonomy (NCBI): domain Eukaryota; kingdom Metazoa; phylum Chordata; class Aves; order Piciformes; family Ramphastidae; genus Semnornis; species Semnornis frantzii. Next base: position 11,686 of record VWYK01016699.1, on the reverse strand, counting down.
TTACAGTCAGTGAGCAAAAATTATGCCACAGTATTACTAACACTGAAATACTGAAGGAAAAAATAATGTTGTTTATGCCAGTTTAGATAACCAAACAAGCCTAACTCTTTCCCTTGCAGATGTGGGGGCTGAAATGACATCACTGTGCTTTAACTCTCAGTCTCTCCGGCATTAAACTTACTGTGCTCTCAGAAAAAAAAAAAACACACCTAAGAAAGGACAAAAGTAATGTGTTCAAAAAGGAAGGAGCAATCTGCTTCCACTTCTTCCTGTAAAGATCAGATTTGATCTGCACACAAATTGATTGACTCTAGATGATGCCATCATTTTGTACAGGACTTAAAGGTATCACAGTATCACGGTATCATCAAGGTTGGAAGAGACCTCAAAGATCATCAAGTCCAACCTGTTAACACAGACCTCAAGACTAGACCATGGCACTAAGTGCCACATCTAAACCCGCCTTGAACACCTCCAGGGATGGTGACTCCCCCCCCTCCCTGGGCAGCCCATTCCAGTAGTGAATGACTCTCTCAGTGAAGAACTTTCTCCTCACCTCGAGCCTACACTTCCCCTGGCACAACTTGAGACTGTGGCCTCCTGTTCTGGTGCTGGTTGCCTGAGAGAAGAAAGCAACCTGCTCTGCAGTGACGTAGCAGTTCTAGTACTTGGCAGCATTTTGCATGGGATAGATGTACTCAGAGCCATAATTTGTTAAAAAAATTATATGGAATTTCTCAAATCCTATTTTGTTTTCAGCTGCCTGAGGCAACAAGCTTCTTGGCTCTGAAACAGTCTGTGCATCTTCCTGGAGACTCGGAGCCGAGAGACAGTGATCAGGGGGCCTGGTAGCATGCTTGTACTCTCCAGGAACATGTGAGCATCACCAAAACTAGCCTGTGGAGCACTTGGATTCCACCTAGTCACAGTTTTCTTTAACCAGTTCTACTAGATATAGGAGTTTCGCTATAGCAGCCCTTAAACCTTAGGTTTCTTTCCAAGCTTTGGACCAAGGTGCCAGCAGCAGTGGAACTGTGTAGTTTTATGCCAGCACTTGTAGAAAGCAAAGAGGTTTTCTGCATAAATCCAAGTTCTTTCATTTGCTTAGTTTGCATTGAGTGACAATAAGCAAAAGCCCAACTAGTCCAACTGCTGCCATTAAACTATTCCACTCACTTTGTTTGTTCTGTGACTGAAAAGCAGAAAGCAATTTGTTCAGATCTGAGAGAAGGAAATAAGACTCTTACGGGAAAAAAAACATACAGGGTTTGATCCTAGAAGAGGTTAAACACCCTGGATTGCTACTGACCTCCAATGGGAGCCAGGAGATGTACAGTTTCACTATTCCCCTGAGTTTCTCTTGCTAAAAGCATTAAAATGTATCCCCTTTGAACTGTAGTCATGATACTATATAAAAAGGAGGACAGAGAAGAGAATTATTTGAATTGGAGTGTCAAGTTCTGCTGAAAATAAAAGTATTTTTAAAAACCTGTTATTGTGCCCTCTGTTAACATATGTTCTGAGCTTTGTCTTTTAGCCTGGTCGTATTTTAACAGGCTAATAAAAGCAAGAATAAAAAGGGGGGGAAAGGGAAAAGGAAGAAAAGAAAAAAAAAAAGCAGAACGAAGCCACTTTTAAAACTGTCCACTTGAAAGAAGCAAAACCGTCCATTCGAAACAAGTTGCATGGTGAATCCAGCAGTTACAGGGCCATGGAGACTTTATGTTTGTTTTATTTTTCCACATTAGCTACAGAACATTGGACCAGAGCTTTGTCTTAGCTGTACTATATCGATCTGTACAGTGTAGGAGGTGTAGAAGGTGCAACTACGTCTAATAACATAGGGTCTGTCTTGTGGCAGGAGTTTTAGATATCTGGTGATAAGTAAGCTTCCCCCTTTTTATTAAAGCAGCTTTGGTTTAATTCTTAGGAGAATGCATCTTGTGTCTCTGGGGATGTTTGTTCATGTTACAGAATAAGGCTTACATAGTTTTGCAAAATGCAAAGTCTCCTCATTGGAGAAGCTGAGCGGGACACTGAACAATAAAAGCCCAGGAAGAGGAAGAAAGCATTTGGGTGGCCTCTGCAAAACACCCCTTTTTTTCAAACTGTGCAATACACACAGCAATTAGCATGGCTTGGGGAAGAAATCCTCTGAAACTACAGAACATGGGGATGGGAATTCTGGACATCATTGCAGAACTGCTTGTTAACAGGAATTAGTGGGTAATTATTTGATATTCACTGTTATTAAATATTGAAGTATGTAGAAATTTATGATTTAGAAAATACTAGTATGGAATTATCATAATCCCCAACCTCTAATCCTCCTACTTGTAGCATAGTTTGTAGTCTGGGTTCAGCACCTCCACCTAAAAACCTGAGCAAGACAGGTGGCTTAAATGCACACTTTGTGCCCCGTGGAGTCAATACTGAGAAAAGCCTCAGACCTCAGAGATTCTATCTGAGATCTGAATCACTCTCTGACGTGGGCTGTCTATTCACCAATTTAGGGAAGGGAGTTTCCTAACAGAAACACCCCAAATAATTAAGCAAAGTTAAAGACAATTGTTCAAGGTCTGTGTTTATGTTTCTGCAACGTCATGCATTTTAAGGGCATTTCAGAGCTGGCCACACAATCACCTCAAGCATGGTACATCTTAAAGGACCCTGGTTAAAAGAAGAATGTAGACATTTACATTGGCAAATCAGCTGAATGAGCTATAGGTTGTTTACCCAAGCTTTCACAAGTGCAGATGCTGGGCTGCCAATATTTCTTAGATGTTAATATAGCAGATTATTAATGTAGGGCATAGAGCACCTGGGCATGAATTATCACAACTGTCGTTAACAAGCAATGCCATCTGTCCTCACTGCATTGGCAGGATCATCCTGTCCTTGCCATCTATCCCCAGACGTTCTGGTATCAAGAGTCTTTCACTCCTGGTACACAATGTGTACTTTCTTCCTTCAAGCATCAGACAAGCACTTTTCTATGCTAAAGCATACTTGCTGCTGAGGCTACACCAGCCACAGCTATGATGCTTTTGACTGTTTCCTCAAGCCAAGTGTATAAAGACTGGAGCAAACAATTCTCCAACACAANCTTCATCTTACTTCCAAACCATCTAAGCTAGTCTGGTAAATACCAATAGTGTGGGGGGGAAGTTTCTAACCCACGTCAGGATTTTACAAGAATCCCCAAAATGCTATCTTTAAATTTGACAGTGTTTGGAAGACCAGGAAAAAACAACCATGTTCTAGTCTGAATTCTGTTTATACATGGAAGGATTGCACCAGTCTCTGTTGCCCCCCTTGGCTTCTGACCATTTCCTCCATGGTTCTACAGGTTACAGACCAACACTCTCTGAGTGCAGCCTGCATTACCTACTCTCAGACACACAGCTCTTCTAAAGTGAGATCTCGAATGCTAAAATGCTGAATCTAAGCCCTGCAGGGTCTGGTTCAGACAGCCTCTTTTGATGGTGATCTTTATCAAAATCTACCATTTAAAGTCTTCCAGTTATCTAACCCAGTGTTTTTCACACCTGTAAAACTCATTTTTAAATGAGAAAGCCCAGCATCTCACAGAAACAACATCTATGGCATCTTTGCAGTTACCTTCATCTGCCCAGTTTGCAGTCTCCTGAAAGAATCTCTTACAAGATGAGATCTGTTCTGCATACTACTCCTCTGGTAGAGGCTAATTATACTCTCTCCCTATGCCTTCCCATGCCCTTGAGGAGAAAAAAAGAAAAAAAAAGTAGCCTTAGTTTTCTCAGGAGTTTTTACTGAACATTCTGCTCTTTTTCTGGGTCAGTCTAAACAGTTTCACCATCCCAATCTACTAAGAGAACAGCACCACTACTACCATTTGTTTAATTTTAAAATCAGCTTATACTGGTTATCCTAACCTGCCATGTGTAAGGCATTTTTCGTTGCCTTGAGTTGCCTTCTGAATTTTTTATCAGTTGCAACTGCCAATGTCTATTCTAGAATCACTTTCTATTTGTAACGTATCAGTTGCTTATTGCTGTTGATTTTGTTTCTCACTGTTCTAGGCTCAGTTCTAGATCACGGTCCTTTTCTTGACTGTGAAAAGTTTTTGTTCCTACAGTAATCTGGTTCTAAAACCCATGGGATTTTTATTCCTGACAGCTTTTTTTCTTTCTTCTTATTCAATTGTACTTACTTCCACTCATCATTTGAAGCAGCACATAGGTCTGTCCTCCATTTGCCCATACTGAATGCTGTCTGGTTTACTACAAAGCACTGACTTTCCAGTCTGGTTACAGGTTCACTTTTACTTGCTGTAGTGGAACAAAACAAAGTACAGGCAGATAGATACCTTTTTACCAGAAATTTTTCTTTTTATCAGTTTTTAGAACACTGATGATATTTTGCAGCAGTGCTTGTCAACATCTATCTACACTTTCCAGACTGAGATCCTTTGGGGTTCCTTCCATATATCACCAAAGTGCACATACAAGCATCCACCCAACCCTGTGGTGCATCTTGATGACCTATTGCAGAGCTGACTGCCGCTTCCTCAGAAGTATTTTAAATAATGCATTGATTCATATGCATTCAAGATGTTGAAGTTCTGGGTTATCAATGGTATCTTTAATATAGAATTTAATTTTCTCACTCTGTGTTTCCTAAACGGGTTACAGATAGAGATTTTAACATTCTAGTCACACAGATCCTCCCACCAGGTTTCAGTAATGTCAGTTAGATCAAATTTCTTCTCATCAATGAGAATTACCAGTTCCCCTAGCTCATTAGTCAGTCTTGAAGTATGGTTAAATGATGTAGTGAAAAATGCCTTGCCTTCACATCCCTTGCCACATCAGACCACTTTGTTTATGACACACTGAGTTTCAACAAGTAACTGCCTTTGTTGTCTTTATACCTCTTGTTCACATTGCTACTTCTCTTCCCACTTATTCAAAGTTGTCTACAGCTGAGAAATTAGCTCCCTATCTGTGAGACAGAGCCTGTTCTGGACAATGGCACTAATTCCCACTAAAGTGTCATCAAGTCCAGTACTTCACAAAATCAAAACCTTCTCTATCCACCAGGCAGCCATCTAAACACTTACCTCCAAGATGCTTGCTCTCTGTTTTCCATAAAATCTGAGAAATCACTTTAGTTTTTATCTTTGTCTTCTGTGCCTCCCACACCTTTATTTTTTATACTGTTCCACGTAACACTTTTTGCTCCAGTGTGTATTTTCAGCAGAGCAGGACTTGTCTGATCATCCTATCCAACATTAAAGCTTGTACTCTGTTTCTAAGCAGGTGACTCAACAGGTATCTGATACCAATACAATACTAGTTGGATAAAGCATGTCTCAGTTAGAGACTACTGGTTTCAATTTACAACCTAATCTGTTCCCTTGCCACTCACCTTTTTTTGCTGTGGAATCATTGGCAATTAATTCCAAATCTAGTAGGCAGGAAAGCAGATCTTTAGTCTTGCACTATGCTGAACTTGGCATTTCCAGACCACGTATCTTACCCTCCAGAACAGACATGCATTTGCACATTGTGCATCATAAATCTCTCCATCCTTTCCACAGAAGGATATAATACTGCAAAGACAAGCAGCAATAAGGGTTTCTTCATCACTCATTGTGCTAGTTTGAGGCCAATTGGAATATTCTAATGAGAAAAATTAGATCATTGGTTGTAAAAGAATTATAGTGATAAAGTCTGTATCATTCATTGGTTTGCCAAAAGGGATAAAAAGCCAGAATGCAAACAATTTGTCCCTCTTTGGCCTTCTTTGCTCCTAAGCATTGGATCTACTCACTTCTCATTTGCTCCACTCTAGAACCTTCCACTAACAGATAACAAGTAAGTTTTGCTGTTTTGTTTGTCCAGGAGAGATAGTATATATATGGATCGAGACCATCATAGCAGCATTAAACAGGGTTACATTCATAACAGTATTTTAAAGCACTGGTCAAATACATTTGAATCAATGGACCTTATCAACCTTTTTCATGTGTTGCAGACCACTGTAAACCTAAACAACTCTGAATGTTGTTTAGAGGTGGTGGTGAGTCCACCCAAATAACCTCCACTCACAGTAGAACCTTTACATCTACTGCTGCTTTGTGTGGTTCCTGCTCCTGCCTTGCACACGAGGCATGATACAGAAACAGGTTTTAAAAGCTACAGCTCCTCCTGTTAGCACTCGTGAGGCAGTGGGTCCTGAAGAAACAACTAGATATAATCTCTCAGAGTTTGGAGAACTCTATTTTACTTGAGGACACTTTTGTTTTAAATGTCCTTTACACATAGAAATACATTAGTAGGTGAGTTAGAATAAAATCAAACTGTGAAAAAGGTAAACATGAGCTGACACCCAAAAATCTTAGTGTAGGATTTCTGTACATTACAGCTCTGACTCAACTTTACTATTGTATTGTCCTTCCTTATATAAGGATGAAAATTATCAAAACAATTAAAGTTAAATGGTCCTGTTGTAAGAAAAGAACAGCTTGGATATGGAAATCACATACTACCAACTGCAATTTTATCCATATGCCAAGATTTATGAGTTTAATTAATGTGCTGGTTTGAGCTAATTGGAATATTTTAATAGAAAATATTATACTATAGGCTGTGAAGGTAAAGAATGGTGATGTCTACTTCACTCATACGCTTGCTGAGATGTTTAGGAATAAGAAACCAAAACAAAAAGATAAGAGAGTGTCTCGAGGGGGCAGTCTGTGTTTAAGTACCTAAATGTGACATAATAGTAGATATGAATTAACTAGAAAATAGTGAAAGCAGCTTTCTCCTGCAAGCAAGGGAAACATACTTAAAATGTNTCACTGGGCACCACTGGAAAGAGTTTGATCCCATCCTCTTGTCTCAACCCTTTCGATATTGATAAGATCCCCTCTCAGTTTTCTGTTCTCCAGCCCCATGTGTCACCCTTTCCTCCTCAGAGAGATGCCCCAGCCTCCTCATCATCTTTGTAGCCTCTGCAGGACTCTCCCATAGTTCCCTGTCTTTGTTGAACTGGGGAGCCCAAAACTGGACCTAGTACTCCAGTTGTGGCCTCACTAGGGAAGAGCAGAGGGGGAGAAGAATATAACACCTTTGCCAGCAGCTGGAAAAAGGGAAGTGCCTGGTCAGGGCTATTTGCTCTCTGCAAAGCTCCCCAGCCTTTTACCCCCATTAAAAAAACTTAATTTTCTCTTGCAACTATTGATTGCAGTCATCTATCAGAAGCAATCAATAGTTGACAGTCTGGATTTTTGCATATATGGCAAATTCTAGAGAAGTAAATTCTAATGTTCACCAAGTGAAAAAAAAAAAATCATTTCCTAAAAGCCCTTTCTTCCTTCAGCCAGACCTTCTGTGCAAGATGCATCTCAGGACTGTTCTGGGCTGTCAGCCTCAGATTCCTGTTATATTCAATGGCAAGTGCAGATGCTGCTTTCAGAAGCGCATCTCTAAATGAGGTTTGGAGGGTCCCTCAGAGAAATATGCTTCCCTTCTCCCTCCCCTGCCCCTTCCACCTCTATGTGCTGTACAAAGAAGACTTGAAAAGATAGAGCAGGGAAATCTTCAAACTTAAGCCTTCTGGGTCATCTTTTTATATCCTAAAATAAGCTCAACAGCAGAGACCTTTAAAGGCTTTTCCTTTTGTTGGAAGACTTTAATGAGAAGTGGATAAACTGACATTGATCTCTTCATGTTGGGGTTTGGTATACCAGGATGCTGGAGATGTTTTTAGGCGATAAAGTTCTGCTCAAGTGCTCCGTAAATAAATGCAGTAATAGAGAGATTTGGCTTATGTCAGGAGGAGATGAGATGAACAGAATGGACTCTAATAGGCAACTTCTTCATGAAAACATTGGAGTAGTACAAGAACAATGAAGTTTGTCTGTGTCCTTTGAACTCAATGAGTGCAAATTGCATGTGGTTGTATTCTAAGGATGGGAGAAATTGGATCAGATCTGAGTGGCCTTCTGAATTCTCCTCTTGGCTCTGCTTTCATCTTTAGTAGATGTTCCTAATGCAGATCAATGTTTCTGTTGATGTAAAGTAATCTGGAAGAAGTCTAATTTAGACACAACCTAATTTAATTTTCTCTGTTTGGCCATGCTGTGTAATCCGGTGTTGAAAAGCAAATCTTAGAGCAGCTTTTCTTGACTGTACTGACAATTACACAAGCTAAGTGGTTGTGCCTTTTGGGACAGCATGTTCACATCTCCCTGGCAGGTTTATATTTGTTTTATTTAGGTGCTATTTCAAGCCAGGGTTTATGTGATAACCACTTGGGCAGACAAATTAGCTGTTTATGTTCTAATTAATCTCAAATAACTTTTATTGGAAGCCTTCAAGAATATTACTAATGAACATATTCATGATAGATTGCTCATAAACAAATACTTATGGCTTTATTCCTAAACTATCATTTAAGTCTGAAAATATTACCCCGTGGTTTCAGAAAGTTGTATTCTATCCAGTGTAAATGCAATGATTACATTACCATCACATTCACAAGCTGTCAGCTGTCAGATTTTACTGGGGTATATACTGAAGTAAATAATGAAGCAGCGTTGCAATTTCTTATGGAAATGTGCCTCTGGAGTTATTAAACCCATCTAAATACATAGTAAATAAATCTCAACTTTATATAAAATACTGATATGAGAGATGATTTGTGACACTAATGGCACCATAAGGTCAGGACACTTTGCCAGTGATTGTGGCATTAGTGATCCTTTGAAACGTCACGCTCCATCCAGGATCCGCCTCACTGCCTCGCAGACCTTACCTAATGGTTTGGGAGCAATTTGCCTTGCGCCCGCCTCTCCAAGGGCATGGATTTCCCTCCTGCTGAGTTTCTCAAGGGACATGTGAAGTAGAAAATCTTATCCTGCAAAAACAAGGCAACAGGCTGTTGGGTCTGTGGGTTTCTACTAAAATGAAGGGGAAAGTTTGGCTAGCGAGGTACTTAGATAAACATAACTCCAGGATCTACATAAGGAAAATGCCCCACTCTCTCCTCTTAGCAGACTCTCTCCTTGCTACAGGGCTGAGGATAACACTGAAGTGAACAGTAAAATACAAAGTGCGCCATCTTACAGCATGACATATCATTTTTCTTTGACATCTCATAACTTACCCTTTTCCACAGCTTTTTTTTGTTCTGAGCCAAATGTCACAAGTTAATGCATGAATAAATGAGGAGGGTTCTCACCACTTTCATGATATGTTGCAAAATATACACAGGTGGTGCTTTAAAGCTTGCCATTTGCCTCAATAACGAAATACCATTTGCATTTTACTGGCTTCTCGGTGTGTCAGATCCTGCACCTGTTCAAGACCAATTCCAGTAGGCATTCTAGTAGAGCCTACATTTTAACTTCTTTCCACTGGTAAATAGGTCAGTATTTCAAAGCAAAAATCTATTAAAGAGCAAGTCGAGTGTTCTGTCTGAAAGGAAATATGGCATCTATGAACTTAAATTAAAAATAAATTGGGCAATAATCAGTCAAAAAAATGATAGAAGTGTTGAAAAAAATCAGTCCCAACAGGAAGAGTAAAGAAATCCAAACAAACTCCAACTTCGAGCTCTCCTGCATTAAATTCATCTTTCCACAAAACCTTTATGTACTTAAATATTTGACCTGCCCAGCTGTAATCAGTGGTAAAGTACATGTGCTCGAAGTTATACACATTCTCGTGTACCTTGTGATCTCTGACTGGAGTGATCAAGATTTTTGAGCATCTCTGGAAAAAAAATGTATTTCTGACCACATGTAAATTGTTATGTTTACAGTATTTGTTACACCAAATATTCCTTAACACACCATGGGTTTGACTGTAGTTAGAGGCGTTGTAGCAGTGGATGCTGCAGCACTTGGAGAACACCACCACAATTTGCTTAAGGGTTTTTCTGAATGCAGAAATGATGCAAAGGGAAGAGGCGATTTTTAATACTCCTGTCAGCACCAGATGCTGCATGTAAGAAAAACTCCATGATCTTTCAAGGCATTATAACCTATCTGGAATGATGGCAGATGTTTTTCAGCTTGCTGTACTCTAGCAAGGTGCTAGGAGTGAGTCCAGAGCAAATTTGAGCAACCCCTGCCTAAAGCCATCCATCATCATTTGCAGACATTTAATCTTGTGCCTCTTGGCCCCAGCAAAGAACTTTGAATCGGTCTGAACAAGAGTGTTCGTGATGTTTACAGTCTACATTAAGTGGCTTTTAGAAAGGAAGAAAAGCTTTTACTTCATTAATTAATCGCTCTGTGTATATTATTATGATGGTACTAATAGAAGCCAGTATACACAATAAAAAGACAATCAAAACACATCAGCTCTGGTTGTCAGGAAAATCAGAGTTTTTAAGAGTTGCATGTACGCAAATTAAATTAGGTTAAGAAATTTGTAATGCTATTAGGTGGCCTTTGCAGGCTTTAAACTCATGAAACAGGGCTTAGCTTTTCCCATTTCTCGTTGTCAGTGGGCATACATGTGCAGTGGGAAGTAAGAGGAGAGAACTGGAAACCAAAATGTACGCCAGCCCAAGGGTGTGTTTCAGCACACAACTAGAAAAAATGAACTTCCAGAGGCTTCAATGAAAAAGTCCTTATGTTCGTGTATCCAGAACTAACTAATTACAAGCAGGTAGATGTGGGTGTTTAGATCTCCAACTATCCTGTTTAGAGGGTGGTTCTGCACCCAAAGCAGGCAGTTGGTCGAGAGGGCAAATTAGACATCAGTCTCAGTAGAGTCCAGTGGGAGATGGAACATTGGCAACAACAGGAGGACTTGTGCTGTTTCAGCCCCGCAAAGAACATCATGGTCTTCTCTTCCCTCACAAAATGCTTGCATGATTTGATGTATTTGCAGGTTTTTTGAGACTTGTTTTTCCCTGTTTTGAACTGTTTGGGCACCTCAGTGCAAGAGGGATGCTGAGGTGCTGGAGCGAGTGCAGAGGAGGGCAATGAAGCTGGTGAAGGGCCTGGAGAATAAATCTTATTAAGAGCAATTGAGTAAACTGGGGCTGATTAGTTTGAAAAAGAGGAGGTTGAGGGGAGACCTCATTGCTGTCTACAGCTACCTAAAAGGACATTGTGGAGAGGCCGGTGCTGGTCTCTTCTCACAGGTAATTAGTGATAGAACAAGAGGGAATGGCCTCAGAGCTGTGGTTTGGTAGGTCTAGACTAGATATTAGGATTTTTTTTTTCACAGAAAGAGTAGTCAGGCATTGGAATGGGCTGTCCAGGGAGGTGGTGGAGTCACCAATCCTGGATGTGTTAAAAAGTTGTTTGGATGTGGTGCCCGGGGATATGGTTTGGGGTCTACCTTGAAGAGCAGGGCTATTGGTTGGACTTGGTGATCCTGAGAGTTTTTTCCAACCTGAATGTTTCTATAGTTCTGTGAATCCCAGGTGGCAGCTAAGTCCCATGCAGCAGTTTGTTCATTCCTCCCTGGTGGGGCCGGGGAGAGACTCAGAAGGCAAAAAGTGAGAAAATGAATTGATTGAGGTGAAGACAGTTGAATAGATAAAGTGAAAAACCATGTGTACAAAGCAAAACAAAGTATTCATTTACTACTCCACACCAACAGGAAGGTGTTCAGCCACCTCCAGGAGGACAGGGCTCCATCACACATAATTGATGGCTTGGGAAGACAAATGCCATCAC
>VWYK01016653.1:3110-20669 GCA_013399775.1 Semnornis frantzii | reverse complement strand
GATAAGGGACTATGGTAGTTTTGGGGGGCTTTTTTTTTGCCTTAAAAGTTAATTTTGACAGTGTAAGGACAGAATTTAAATTATTCTGCACATTAATTGGATCCAAGTAGCATACTGCAGTACAGCAAGCTGTAAGCAAACATGTCTGATGTGGAGGCAATTTGCTTTTTCATAAGGAATGTTCTCTAAACCAGGAGTTTTCATTTGTGTATGTGTAGGAATATATCTAACTACTGTAGTTAGAGCAGACTAACCTGTATTTCATCTTAATGTAGATGAAAGGGTTTGTTTGGACTTTTCACTGGAAGAAGAGAAAGAACACCAGTAAGATCAGGGCTGTATTCTGCCAACTACCTTACATGGGTCAGATTAAGAATTTCCTTTAAACTATGTTTTGTGGGTTTTTTTTTCCCTTTTAATTTTAGAATGTCTGGAGCAAGAATTGTTGTTCACATGGCCCATGCATTGAAACAAGGACAATATGGTCTTGCAGGAATTTGCAATGGAGGAGGAGGTGCTTCTGCAATACTGATAGAGAAGCTGTAGGCCTAAAGAGCATTGGAAACAAAGCCTTGAATATTGATCAGAATAATGACTGGTACCTGTTACATCTTATTTATCAGTAAGTGGAGGGGTGCCATTGATTACTGTCATTGATTATTGATGCAGACAGCTGGGCTTTTATTACTTTTGACTCAGTGCAACTTTTTTTTACAGTGCAAAGAGCAAGTGTAAAAGTTATGGTAATATCTTGACACTTGACAATAAAGAATGTTTGTTAACTGCGGCTCCTGTCACTGATGTATGGTTTCTCAAATGCCTCTGAAAATTAATTCTCTTGGTATCTCATGTAGAGCTTCTACTAGAAGCAGCTTTTCTCCTGCTGTTTTGTTGCTTAATTTTCCTGAATACTGCATGACTTTCATGGAAAAAATAGTGTCATTCTAAGGGTGTTTTTGTACTGTCGTGTGCATCACACTCCAGTTAAATGCAAAGTGGCCCTGGCTTGCGGTAAGGATCCAAGCAAACTGGGAGATGAGGTTCTATCTTAAACATGCAAGTTCTAAAAGTGCTACTGATCCTACTTTTTTTGGATCCACTTAAACATCTGTGCTACATTTTTGTAAACATGCAGATTGATGACTGAGTATCACAGTTACTGTTGCTGCTGCTTCACTGGGGGCTGCCCAATACCTGGCTGCACCCTTGTACTCCTGAAGACAACAGTGAATTCAGGGTGAAGCAATTCTACTGCAGATGAAGAGAGAGGAGAATACTTTCTTGACATTAGCCTTGTTGAAGATTTCAATAAGAAGCTTAGTAAAAAGCCTGCTGAAGGAACTGCAGAGAGGGCATTTCACCACCATAAAGCCTATTCCCATCCTGCCCTTCTCACAAAGGATAAATGTCAAATGCTTGTTTCTTAGCTGGGCTTTAGGAAAAACTGCTTTCTCATTTTGACTTTAATTTCAGCAGGAACATATCTCTACCCACTGACTAGTCTCACATTTTCCTCCATAAAGTAGAGAGAATAAATACTTTGACTGGGCTGTAGTGGGATTTGTTTTTTCTGGGAAGGAATGTACTTGAAGGGGTAGCAAATGAGTAGTGGGGTTTCAGTGCTACGTACTAAGAAAATTAACCTTTAGTTATACTCTGAAACATGTTCTAAAAATTACTTGCCCTACAACAGCAGCTTCTTCCCTTTGACAATGTAAGCGAACTGAGGCTATGACCATTCACATCTTTAGTACTACCAGCTCACTTGAACCGAAGAGTACTGTGGGCATTGTAGCACTTTCACAGGACAGTCAATCTCTCCAATAAATGCAAATCTATTTAAAAATACCAGATAACAGTCAGAAATACTACTAAGCATAAAGTTCCACTATGTAGAACAGACAATTGTTTTTGCCATTCTGACAACTGCTGCAATTGGAATGGAAATGTTTAACACTGAGCTACTTATCTTCAAAAAACATGAGCAACACTGACTGCTAAACAGCTTTGGGGATATTGTATAGAGGACTTAGCAAACACAAAGCAAGACACACAACATATTAGTAAACCAAAAATATTTATTCAAGCTGTAAATGCTATGCAGTATTTAGTTACTGGATGGGTTTAATATAAACATCTACTGCATAATATTGGTTCCTTAGGAATCCTTGTATACTATCTGAAACATTGCCCTGTTGCTGTACAGATCTCTTACAAGAAAACTTGCATTTTTAAAGACCTCAACAATTTGAGAACAAAGGAGCAAATACCAGTAGAGAAAGTTCTGCAGTATTGGAATGAGACTTAGAGTGGCAATTTCCACCCATGCTAATCATTACTAAACAGGTAGGCTGAACTCCTGTGCCTGTTAGAAGAGAGGTTTATAACAGCTATGACAAATTGTACATAAACCGAAAGATGAGATGCGAAGTTCAGTTAAAAGTGGATTAACAAATGCTTCCTCAACTGTACAAATGACAGTTAAAAAGAACTGACTTTTGCAACAGAACACATCAAAATTTTTGTCTGGCTCTTGCTAACATGTAAATACTCATATTGGAGTATGAGTATCAGGGTTAACTCAGAAAGCAGCACATTGTTTGAAAACAGCTTTTGCATACAAATGACATACTGTGCAGCAAGTGCTGTGAATAGGTGAGGCCCATCCAGTTCTTACCAGAATGACTGGTTGGGGATAAGAAATACTTCCAGAGATTTTACTGGCCTTATGTTTAGTTACAAAAATAGCAGTAAAGTCATTCACAGCCTTATAACATGGGTCATGAGACAAGAGAGTTAGTACAAGCCAGTTACAGCTGCAGATTAAGTCTCTATCTGATTCGGCAAGACAACAGGAAGTGGCCAAGTCAGCTGCCCGTGTCTCAGGCCAGTGAACTACAAACACTGCCTTCGAATTCACAGCCTCTCCCTGGACCGGGTAAGCGGTTCAGATGGGCAAGTAGAAAATGCAGCAGAACACAGACAACGTGGTGTAACAGGAATTTTACAACTTTTCTTACATTACATTTATACAAATTTACAATTTTCCAAATTCAATGGCTCAAGTGCTTCTTCAAAAATAAACACATACCAACTCACTGATATTTACACTTAGCAACCTGCTTCCTCAACAGTGTGATTTTGCTATAAAGTGAAACTTCAGTGCACTGAAAGTGCAACTCATCCTTTAGAAGTAACCTCTCTTCCCATGCAAAACCTCAGCACAACACCACTTAGCTTTAGGCAGTCACAGTTCAGTATTTTTTTTTTTCATTCATCATAATGCAAAGACAGCAAGAACTTGTCCACATCCATTCCTGCTGGAAAAGAATTTGGTAGCTTCTTTTTCTGTAGGAGAGGAAAAGAACAGGTGGGTTAAATACAAAGAAGCTGGGGATATTGAAGAGTCTGTAGGTACTTTTCTTCCTCATCCTTACATCTACCTTGTAGTCATAACTGCAGAAGGCTCACCTGGAAGTCAGACATCAAAATGCAGATAAACTTAGGTGCGCCCTCAGGCTATGAACACCACAGCTCTGGGCCAGGAGTAGCTGAGCTCTTGGTTCAGCAGTGGCCCACCCAGCCCTCAGGCACAGTCTCTCAACTCTCTTCACATTCGTAGTGTGAGCAACTAAGCACTTTTCAGTTTGGGTATTGCAGGAGTATTCTGTAAGTATGGTGAAGTACAAAGTTACAGCATGTCTCCTTTCTGATTGTTTCCATACATCCCCTTTACACCTCTCACACCTTTACTATTTGCTATTACATCTCCCAAGTCAAATGAAGATGCGCAAATAGCTTGAGACCTAGTTTGAGTTTGGCCTAGTTTCTACATTCCACCTAGAACTTGTGTCTAAAGATAGAATTTAGAAACTTGTTCATGTTGCCAGAGAAGTAATTTTATTTTCAAAGGTGTGGGTAGAATCAGTAGGAGTTAATTGTATTTCTCTGAAGACTATAGTAGTCTTAAGAGAAGTGTTTGCTCTTGAGCCAACTCTGAGCTAAGTTAGTAAAACTGACAAATACTATGTTAGAGGTTTGCAACAGCACCTCTGAACCATCCCATTACAAATAATACATATATAAATGTCTATCATATATTCTAAATTAACAAGTACTTACCTTTATTTTCTTCTTTTTTGATGGTGTTGGAGAATTTTGAAGTTCTTTTCTATTTCCAGAACGAGAATTCCTCTCGCCCTCATTCAAGTCTTCTAGTTTCCTTTTCTTTACTGCACTCCTTAGGGATCTAAACTGTTGAGTATTGTCTTTCAGGGGGGTTGTAGCGCTAGTCCTTGCAATGGCTGCCCGTGACAGGATCATCAGCGTGTGAGCAGCCATACTGACGCTGTTCTCACTGCTTGTTTCACTAGCTGGGCTGCAGGCAGGCAAGTCTGGTGTAGCAGGGGGGACCATTATTCTAGGGGTTGTGCTGTCCTCATTGAAGCGCCGACAGGTGGGTGTCCGTACGCTATCTGTAGTATCATCTGCATGTCTGTCCCCAACCCCAGATGGTGTACGGGGCACTGGCAGTTCTCCATTTTCAATAGTTTTGCTGGTTGGGCTATGCCACTGAATGTCTTGCAACATTTCCACGCACTGTTTAGTGAATGGACTTGACAGGCAAAGGCCTTGGTTAGAAACTTTTGCTGGTTCTCGCTTTGGCTCCTTGGAAGACAAAGAAACAGACACTGCAGCTTTGGTATTTGGCAGTGGCCCTTGCTTTTTGTTCAGCTCTTGCACCGAAGCAATGGTCTTCTCATTCCATAAGCTAACACTTTGCTGGCCATTGGAGAGTTTGGTGGTGTCCTGGTTCTTCTGTTTTTCATCAGTGTCCCTTTGTAATTCATTTTCTTTATTTGCTGTAGTCTTGTGGAAGGGATCTAATGGAAGTCCTGCAGTTGCCACCTTCCGCTCGGGCTGTGGCTCCTTTGCAGATGCACTTCTGTTGCTACCAACTTCTGGCTTACACAAAATTCTAGGCAACGTTTTCTCTTTCTCTCTCCTTGTTACCTGTGCCTTAGCAGAGTCAACAGTAAATAAAGTATTTTCAGTTCTTTCTTTTTGGGATAAACTCTTAGCAACCTGAAACTGGGTGTTTCCTCCTGGAGGGGGTGGGACATTATCAAAGCAAAGCACTCTCCTGTGACTTTCACTTTGCCTTGAATTTGAACTTGTGCTCTCTACTGGTGCAACAGGTAAGTTCTCCTCCACTTTTTTTCCTACATCTGTGGTGGTAAGCTTGTCTGAATTTCCAGTCCTGAAAGTGAGATGAAAACACATCAGCAACACACTTGTCCTTATTAGACAAATTCATTTCAGCTGCCTGGAAGTCCTCACCTGCCCCTCAAAATACCTGTTTCAAACTCTCTCCATTCTCTATGTGTAACTATTTTATGAACACACAAAGAACAAGAGTAAGGGATGACAACTGCAGAAAGATCAGAGAAGGCCAAAAAGGATGACAAAAAGGTACGAAGCAGAGTCTGTACAAAGACTGGGGCTCTTCCGCCTGGAAAGGGAGATGACTGGGGAGAAATGCAACAGAGCTCTGTGAAAAAAAGCCAACGAAAAGAAAGCTATTTGCTCTATCAAAAGGACTAGGGGCAAGTAAAGTAGTATCAGGTTTAAAACATAACAAGGAGGTTTCCACGCTGCACGTAAATAAGCCCAGAAACTTTTTACCTCAAGGTTTTTGTGGATACTGGCAGTTTACTGGAGTTCCGAAAGTAACAGTGCACACTCATGACAGGATGGTCCACCCCAGAATACTGATTGTGGCTCTGTAAATCCTTGGAGCTGACACTGCTAAAACTGACAGAATATCCTGGACAGCATCATCATCCTCACACCTTGTAGTATCCCCTATGCATCTGCTGTAGATGATGGGATAGCATGCAGGACATGAAGCTTCCAGTGGCCACCTGGACGAGGACATACAAACTCCCTAGGGCTTAGTCCCCACCTGACAATCTGCCACATTAGCCTGAGAAGGCCACCACTGCACTGTAGTGATGTCAAAAAAATTGCTTCTGCTCTCTCCACTCAAACCACTGTTACATCTGTGCCCTCTTCCTGGCTTATGCTGCATTTCCAACTGAAGCTTCTGCACATTCATCTACGCTAGCAAGACCCTCCTCACAGAGAAAAGGTTTATGCTTTCTAAGAGCAACCCAAATGAACTTTGGGATGGTACAGAAGGTATGGCTGGTAGCAGTTTGTTTTATCTCTGTGAAATCTGAGATGAGAAATTACATCTCTTTACAGGGGACATTCTGCTCCCTTTGCATGTCTGGAGACTGATCAAAATTAACAGAAATGTGAATTATTGAAGTGATATTATCCACAATCCTGCTTCAGTAACTTTAAAAAAAAAAAAATCACTGATTTTTTCCTGCATCTATACTGTATGCATATACATTGGTATATGGGTGTCCGGATTTTAGTAAGTCAAACTTTATTGTTCCTGTCTTCCTCTACTTTTCCAACATTTTAGCTGAGTCTGGAATAGGTAGACTATTTATTTTAAGTGTGTTTCATTTTCATAATAAAAGGACATCGTACCTCTAATATTTAAACCAAACTTATTTTCTCCTACACTCATTCTGACAATCCTTTTATTTCTTAAGTCCAATAATGATAAGGAGAGTTACTACTGAAGCCTCGCTTTCATTTGCCCAACAGAAAACTAGTACCTACTCTGGAGCACTCTGAATTCCTTCTCTCTTCCCCCCGCCCTGCAGGTTTGAATGGGGAGGTGGTGAAAACTGCTTTCCCCCCTGCCCTGTGGGCTTGAGCGGGGGGAACAGCAAAAGGCCTTCTCACAGGTGTGCTGAGCCATGTGGCAGCCCGCACTGGGAATCGGAGTGGTGGCTGGCTGGGTCTGTGCACCCAGTATAAATGGCAGATGGACACTTTGTCTAGAAAAGCATAAACAGAGCAAGGGAGAAGGCACAAGGTTCCCACCTTAGAAGAGTTCCTGCCTTGACAGAGTTCCTGTTTTGGACCACACTCGCTTTTGGACAGCTCCTACCTTTTCACACAGCACTTGGTTTTGCACTGTCCCTGCCTTTGGACGCCACTCCCNTGTGGGCTTGAGCGGGGGGAACAGCAAAAGGCCTTCTCACAGGTGTGCTGAGCCATGTGGCAGCCCGCACTGGGAATCGGAGTGGTGGCTGGCTGGGTCTGTGCACCCAGTATAAATGGCAGATGGACACTTTGTCTAGAAAAGCATAAACAGAGCAAGGGAGAAGGCACAAGGTTCCCACCTTAGAAGAGTTCCTGCCTTGACAGAGTTCCTGTTTTGGACCACACTCGCTTTTGGACAGCTCCTACCTTTTCACACAGCACTTGGTTTTGCACTGTCCCTGCCTTTGGACGCCACTCCCCACTTTTGCATTGCTCTGTGCAAATTTGCAAGCTTGCCAAGTCCTAGGGTCTTTCTGAGAGAGCTGCCAGTGGCACCCGGACCGAGCTACTCTCCGATCATACTGCAGATATTTCANAGATGGACACTTTGTCTAGAAAAGCATAAACAGAGCAAGGGAGAAGGCACAAGGTTCCCACCTTAGAAGAGTTCCTGCCTTGACAGAGTTCCTGTTTTGGACCACACTCGCTTTTGGACAGCTCCTACCTTTTCACACAGCACTTGGTTTTGCACTGTCCCTGCCTTTGGACGCCACTCCCCACTTTTGCATTGCTCTGTGCAAATTTGCAAGCTTGCCAAGTCCTAGGGTCTTTCTGAGAGAGCTGCCAGTGGCACCCGGACCGAGCTACTCTCCGATCATACTGCAGATATTTCATGTCTGCTATTCCAAACCGGGGAGATCTGAGCAGTTTAGCTTTCCCCTGCCACTCCCAGGGCAGTGTCACTTCCACGAATCCCTGTCTTGTGGCAGTCTTGATAGACACTTCTGACTTTGGCAGCTTTTCCACCTAGCTTGGATTTCTGCCGTGTGGATCCAGACTACTGGATATTGCTTGGAGCATCAAAAGGCAGCCAAGCCGCAGAGAAATCCAGCAAGGGATCATTGCCCAATACCTATCTCACCTTCGTGAGTAAGGCCTGCTGTTCACTTAATTCTCTGCTCAGCCTGATTGATAGTGGGGTGAAGCTGTGTTTATAGCTTAGCCTTTTCCATTTCCTGACTTCCTACATCTCTACATTTGTCCATAATGTCCTGTTGAACAATTTCTGATTGAATTAGAATCTGTAAATAAACTAGTTTTGTACGTAGTTTTGGGGGCAGGGCTTTCAGGAAAATAAAATAATTCTATTTTTATAATTCCTGACTCCGTCACATTGACTCCCTGCCTTCACAACAGTACCTATCCCAATTAGCAATGAAATTATAATCAGCGCTGTGAAGTTAGCACACAGTCAAAAGTTAAAGATGGCAAAGAGAACAAAGTATTGTTCTAATCAGAAACACAGATGCAGATCTAATAAGCTAAACTGAATTTGGGATGAAGTGTGCTAAAGGCAGCAAGACTGCACTGTGAAACTCATCTGAAGAGGAAAAACACTCTCAGTCATCAAAATCTCCCAGTAAACATAAAGGAAAATTTCTCCTAGTCAAGATTTTACTCAAATGACTTTGACAACTGAGGCAGGAGAAAATAAACAGCCATAGAAAGTGCCTTTTTTAACAGCAAAATTCCAGTAGAGGCCTCACCAGCATTAGCACACATCTACATCAATGCTCCTGGCAGACAGACACAAGGAAATAAAGGGGATATTGCTTATGCCGTTGTTAAAACAGCTGCTCTTCTCTCTGCTCATACTGTATGAAGACATTCCTGGCAGCAGAAAGACAGCAGGCTTGACAACGTAGCACTACTGACCTTTGCGTTCGAGAAGCAGTGTGGTTCAAAGGCTCAGCTACACTTGATACCAGTTTTCCTAAAACAACAGATTAAGTATTCATAAACTACTACATTCCAAGTAAATCATCTCACAGCTTGTATAATGACATTTCACTTTATAATAAAGAAAAATTCAGCACCCAAACTCTGCAATTCTTTCATAAAGTCTTTCATTCGAGTTTATGCATTAATAGATGGGTATGGACAAGAAGCTTGCTGTCTGCACTTAGGTAAGCCTGGGAAAAGAAAATCAACTACACTGTATATAGAAATGCACAGCAGGGATTTTCAAGCAGTGGAAAGGAAATAACCACAGGGAACTCCTAAGTTATGCATCAGCAAAACAGAATGCAGACTAACTATATATTCCTAGCTTTTTTTTCTTTATCAACAGCTTCAGTCTATTTTCATGTGTAAGCCCACTCTTTTCAAAAGGTAGATAGGCTAAAGCATATGTTGTCCTTAATTTATTTTCCAGTTTCAATTACTTTTCCTCCTCCCAACACTGAGAAATCAGTTTAACATGGGTCCTGTTTCAATCTACTGTTTAAAAAGCAAGGTCTCAATGAAATCTATATACGAAAGTGTACACCTGAAATGGCAAAGAGAAAGGAGCTGTTAACTCTAATAACTTCTTTGTTACCATTTGGCTTGGCTTCAATGGCAGCAGTAAACCATAGTTACAACTGAAGAGATTAAAAATAAACATTAAAAAACCCTTTAAAAACAGCATTAGTGTGATGAAACATCACATTTTGGAAATATGATTGATCTCAAATCTGGAATTACTTTATACACTGGGATTTCTTCTTTATAAACTGAGCAAATATAGTTACCAACAGGCCTCTTTTAAAGTCACCTCAGCAGTTACCTGGCAGAGGACCACTGGTATTTATAAAACTTTGCTACTCAGAACTGGCATTTCTGTAGAATTCCTACTTTTTTCCTGCCTTTCTCAAGAATGCAAGGTGAGTACCTGTATTAGCTTTGTTTCTTGCTCCAGGGATCTTCTGAGATTTGGGAGTGATGGGAAGTTTTGGGACACTTCTGTTACAGACTGGACTAGCCACAGGCATATGGAGAACCTTGAAAGAATCAAAATATTCCATCACGATTCACCAAAAGACTCCTTATTACACTGTTTTTAATTCTGAAAAGCTTCATTTGCGATGTGCTACCTGGCAGGCAGGTGCTGAGAACGTATTTCCATTTTGTCCTACTACTGAGAGAGGTATCATTCCCACCATTCCTTGCAAAACAGGCTGCACTGGTGAAGTAATTATAATGGCAGAACCTAAAATACACAAAAGTGTTACAGTTGAATAGAAGCTGAAAAGACTTCAATGAAAATAAAAGCTTCAAGACATGATTTATTAAACCTTATGCATGGTCAAACCTGTGGCAAGAAGTTCTGTCTGTCCTTACTGTATACATTATTAGTAGGAAAGAGTAAGCACCTGCGTTATTTTTAGTTTATATCACATTCTTTAGTTACAGCTCATTTTACTTTTTAAGAAATGGTTCAAAGTTAGGCTTGAGTATGAAAAACCTACATTAAGGACTGAAATTTGAATTAAAGCAATTTATAAAACCCACTAAAAGTAACACCAAATAGGTCATTTTGCTGCTTAGTAAAAACAAAGTGTTGTTCGTATCCTGTTTTCTACAACTGGCATGCTCAAAAATCACTTGTGGAAATACTTTTTTTTTTTTTTTTTTTAAATTCCAGTGCACCTGTAACACATTCCTCTTACAAGCACACAAGAAGTTGGGAAAGGCTGCCTTTGTATGCAGATATCTAACGTAAATTCCTAGCTGGTAGAAGGTACTAAATGTAGTACACAATAATTCTATCTGATTAGTGGATTTAAGATTAATTATAAAATAAAATAAAACACAGTAAGACTGATTCAGATATTTAAGCCACAGTTTCCTATTTAAGTAACTTTTAAAACAGTTATTTTAAAACAGTTATTCTACAGGTTTCAAGAACGTCCAATTTATAAAACAGGGAAATTATGATAGCACATGAACTAAAAAGTGGAAGAAAGGTTCCAGAAGTTAAAGAAAAATGTATCCCACACATTTCTTCAGTTACAGGAGCACTACCAGGAAAAACATCAAATACAGAAGAATGGGCAAACTTCTATTTCTCTATGAAAAAACAAAGACTAGAACAGTTGCATAAAGAAATCTTAATGACAGAAAAGGCAAAACTCTTAAGACCTTGCTCCTACTGTTCCACTGACCACAACAAAATGACTACAAAGATAAATCTAAGGATAACTGCAACAACTTTTTAGTTTCAGAAAGAAATCATAATGTGTTGATGATTTAGTTAGGCTTAACATTTTAAAAAGCACCTACATTTTTTCCCATTGCTGTTGTCATAAGGATGATTGAACCAGGAGAGATTTTGTATTATTAAAAAGCTATACTTTTATGTTTCTCTAATTCTACTAGTGTAGAATAGGTTTTTGGAAAATGAAACAAAACAAGGCATTAATTTTGAAAGAACTTTCCACATCTAGGCAGTTATCTAAAGGGAAGATGGATACTTGTAACACTGAGCATTCTATTTATAACGGGCATCCTATTAAAACAAAACCATAAAACCTGATTTAGCCAAAACAATGGAATCTTTTCTAGTGTAAACGAAAATATACTTCCTACATTTATCAATGCTAAAATTACACAATTCAAGTTTCTGAAATAGGTGGCTAGTTCTTTTATAAGCAGCCTGGTAATGACTCCAGTTAATTAATTTTTAGTAGCAACCAATAATAGTAAGTAGAGTTTAGTCACAACTTAAGAAACCAAGAAATCCTCATTAGTTTCAAGAGGCAGATAGAGCGACATTTACAAACCATTTACTTCTAATGCACTTCAAATAAAATTACCTTGTGGGAAGTTTGAGGAGACAGCCTGGTTTGCTGCAAATGTGTTGCTGGATCTAGGAGGAGTCCGTAACTGCTGAACAGCAGGAGCTTGGGCAGCAAGCGGCATGGAGTTGCCGGGCCATACAACTACATTTGATGGTGTGACAGCTGTGCCCAAGGTAGCTGGATCAGCCATGCAGGTGGCTATATAAAGGTTGTTTGAATTCCCCAAAGCTGTGCTTGTTGCTGGCATGAGCTGTATGAATCCCCCTTCCTTGGAAAGATTAGTTGTACCTGCAACTGAAAAAACAGTGCAGTCTTCATTCTGAGTGTTAACTGAGGTGACCACAGGATCCTTGGGTCTAAGCACAAGAAGATTCTGCTCTGCCAAAGTTGTATCTACACTTTTCTCTGTGTCTTCTGAACTTAGACATTTGGACATGCCTGCAGTTTTGGTTGGGGATTTGGCTGGAGAAGATAGTATTATAGTTGGTAAATTCTCTTCTGTGATGCTGGAAACAGCATTATTTAACTCCGTGTCTGAAGAAATAAATGGATCATCACTGATGATGATCTTGAGGGACATTATATTAGAAGGATCAACATCCATTGGTTGACTACTAGAAGATACACCGCTTATACTTTTGGCCTCAGTACCTGACTCATCTGTTGAGGAAGCAGTTTCTGGGAGAGGAGATTGGTGTATTTCGGATGCAGCAAGATTATTTTCAGTGGATACTACAGAAATTTCAGTACATGTGTCATCACCAGAAGAGAAATATGTATTATCAGCATCTACTTTTGTAGAAGATGATGGTTCTTGCATTTCCCCTTGTGTTCCTGAGTTAGAAGGTCCTGAAGGAAGGTTAAAATCTTTCTTAGAAGGCTTATCGAGTGTATGCTGATCATTTGGATATGTTTTGTTAGAAGTATCAACAACTTCAAGCTGCAATTCTGTTTTGTCAAGATCCAAAATCTTCACTGCAGATCCTGCAGCACAGTCAGACTGCGTACTCTGTTTCTGCTGGTCAGAGCAGTGGCTAGAGTTCTCTTGTAAAACAGCAGGTACGGCAGCTGTGTTGTTTGTTATGGCCTGTTCTTTTCCTGCATCTGATGATGAGCTAGAAATTGATGAACTGTTTTTTGTCAGCAGTATGCTCCCATCGGAAGGGCTTTCAGTGAGTGTTTTTTCAGACAGTGATGTATCTGGTAACAAGTGACATTTACTTCCAGAATGTGTTTTGTTTTCGGTGGCTGTAGTAACATCTGCCAATGAAATCAAAGAAACCTGTGGACTACCAGAATGAACATATTCTAAATTAGGACTACTTTGAGCACTATGACTTAGTGGACCTTTTTCAATTTCCATAGCTCTCTCACTTTCAAGTACTAGTGCAGATGACACTTTTTTCTCATAAGAAACTCCACAGTGTTCATTACATCCAGTATCGGAACTCTGTTTCTTGCTAGGTTCAGTCAAACCAGGCACAGAGTCAAAGGCAATTTCAAGCTCTCCAATATGTTCAGGGGTAACAGTTTTAAGTCCTTCAGTCTGCTTCCTTGGTCTGCCACTTTCATGCAACTGTTCATTGGCTGTATTTTTCTTAGCCATATCGTGCTCATTAATGCTGGTCTTCAAAGCACATGATGCTTCTCCTAACTGAAAACCTTTACAGGACAGTGCTTCTCTAGGATTATCACCTGTTAAACACAAGAAATTATTTCCATAAATTATTAGAACATATGATCCCTTTACAGCATTTTATAAGCAACTTATCACTTCAATTGAAATCTGTTTCACAGGAAACAAAGTGGGAACAATGCTACTCATCCTTACTTTCAAACTAAAGGGGAAGTATATGAAACTCATGGTTACATACATTAGGCAATCTGGCAAATTGGTTTGTATGTAAGTATTAAGTGCACACTATTTAAGTCACTAAATCAGATTTCTAGGAGCACAAAGACATCTAAGGATGTCTTTTTGCTCTGCTTTCTTATAACACTTTCACTAAACATCTCCTACTGACTGGCTATGGTTAAGAACAGGGTAGAAAGACTAAACGTACTTTTTGTCCGAAGTAAGAATATTTCTGCGTATTAACTAATCAATACTTTACAGAATATAGAGAAAAGATTCGTATGGTTAGATGTAAAGTATTATCTTTACATGTTCCACAAGGAATAATGCAAAGTAGTTCTGTATTTGTATGTATGCTGATGGACTCATTTTAAGAGACTGAGACTTTCTAGCAAGCAAGGTTTATTTCTGTGTTCATGCAAGGTAAATATGAGACTGGATATTGCCATTGAAAACAGAAAGGTTTGGAAATGCACAAGTGGTCTGAACGTATTTTTAAAACGAAAGAAGTGAACAGGCTAGAAGAGATTTTAAAGAAAAACACACCACCACCTACATCTACTAGTTTCTTCTGTTCCTAAAGAATTTTCAAGAGTTTCCAGGTTATCCTCATCCACCAGGATTGCATTCTCTACTCCACTCTGACCAGAAAGACCAGCAGGTAAGTTCTTGTTTACCTTGTTCTTTCCTATTTTTAAAATACAGTATGAAGAATGATTAAACATGTCATTTAACACACAAATGTGATTATTGCATTTTAAAATGCAAAATGGAGATTTCAAATTCAAGAAATGCCATCCCAAACTCAACTAGCTGTCTATACTCATTACAAATCCAGAAATAGCATTAAAATGTCCTCATATTTTATGTAAGGATATCACTGATCAGAAAAACAGGTTAATTTTACAGTATAATCAATAGTATTGATTAGCAATAATATTACTAATAGTAATAGTACTAATAGTAGTACAGTATACTATAGAAAAACAAATATGAGCTATCACCCTTTAGACGAGAAGTATCTAAAACAACAATAACACAACCACAGAGCCAGCACAAAACCATAATTGCAGACAAAAAAATGCTGTACTTTATAGTCATGTATAAAACTGTATAAAATCTAATTATGAATTGAGTGACAGAGATGCCAAGAGTCCATTTCTCTTGCAAAAGAGGCTTGCTGAATTACCTTTGTTTCTTCAAGCAATACCTATGAAAACTCATGATGCTTTGTAGTAATGGTACAATTAAGTATACTATAACCTACCATAATCAAACAAGTCAAAGAGTGCCTGAAAAGCTGGATCTGATTCTGTCTGTTCCAGAATGTCTTGTATAGCCTCTTCTGACATATGAATTTCACCCTGTGAAAAGATGAAGTATGCATGACTGTCAGTTATGAAAATAACTGTCTTAACTCGAAACAGTCAAGATTTGTTCTCTGTTTTCATACTGATTTTAGTTCTATTACTTTGGCTTAGCACAGAAACAAGGACTAACACTTGTTAGTGTTAGCACAGAAAGAAGGACTAACACTTTCTGCCACGAATTTAGTGCCTGTTAAAAAATAATAGTGGTTGAAATTTAAGAAATAAAGTCCCCTAAAACTCAAACATCTTTGTTAGACATTACGCCCTGCACATGCATATTGGAGTACTGATAATCACGGCATTGTTTTGGTTAGAAAAGACCTCTAAGATCATCAAGGCTGATCATAAACCTAACGCTACCATGGCCATTAAGCCACGTGCTCAAGTGCCATGTCCACACATTTCTTGAACAACTCCAGGGATGGTAACTCCACCACCTCCCTAAGCAACCTATTCCAATACTTAATCACTCTTCCACTAGAGAAATTCTTCTCTCCTGCCCTTTTCATGAGGGCCACAAATATTCTAATTCCCTCATTACGAGCCCTTTATAACTGTGATTGCCCAACCTAGGGCTGAAGAATGGTGAACACAGGTTTCCTCTATAGAAGTAGAATGTACATTTCCTCCAGAAACATGAAATTTGAAGAAAAAAAATAATCCTTAATTAGACTTCAAAGACAATTTTCTTGTTATTTTACATGGTTATCTAACAGCAAATTGGAAAATCAGATCAGACTAAAAATGTTCGAAAATCACGAGATATTTCAAATTCCTTTTTCTTTTACAAGGCTATTAATCAGATCCCCAGTTAGAAACGGGTACCCTATTACCTGTACCAAAGATTCCACAACAAGCTGACAGGTGGTGACTGTGGGACAGTGTACTGGATCTGTCTATAAGTAACGTTACTAGCTGGCCACTGCTATAAGCGGTCCTGTTCCCTTGGCTTTGACCCTGCTGCATGCTTATGCTGCCTTGTGGAAACGAATTCAGAGTGGCAAACTGGCTCAAAATTAATCCCAGCAAAACTTAAGTATCCTGTCACTTTAGGTCTTCAAACCAGCCCACCACCACACAAGAAGGCCTATGCAAGTGAACTGGGGAACTGGCCCTGGGTAAAAGGTAGCATTTCAATAGGCTCAGCTGTACTGTAAAACAAGTAAAAAGAAAGAAGAGAAAGAAAAAAGCAGTCTCAGATCTTAAAGACAGTAAACCGAAGTTCAGCATAACTTCTGTAACTGATCATTCTCATGTACCTGGTCTTCAAAAGAATGTAAACAGAGCAATCCACACCTACCTGAAGTCCAAGGATTTCATCAATCGAAGTCTCTTGCTCAGTGGGACCACTCTCTGTCTGTTTAGGGGCCTGAGCGACATTGCCATCACTGGAACACATCAGTCATTAGTTCAAAATTCTAAAATTAATCAAATAGCATGTATGAAGTCCAGAGGTTCCTTTTATTACCTGCTCAGGATTTTGTTTATGTTCTCAGCAAGCTTCTCCTGAAGAGATTTGTTGCTCAAGATTTTCTCTCTGGCATTTTCAATAACCAGTTGCTGGAAAACAATTTCGAAATGGTCAGGTGTCTATTTTTTCATTACTAGAAAAGAAGTATGAATTACCTACTGGTTAAAATAAAAACACCAAAACATTATTTCAACACAGAAAATACTCTTTAGAAGAGAGAGACAGCCAATCTGTGACTGCAGGGCATTGATATGAAAATCACCCCAAAACATTCCTGTACTTCTACTCTCCTAAACTACAGCAAGGTTTATTGCGATTTCTAGTTGCTCTTCTCTAAAAACGTTACTGTATTCTGGTAGCTTACAGGTATCTTAGCAAAGCCAAAAGTAAAAAAAAAACACCAACACTCCTCTCCATAGCTATGGAATCCTCACTAGTTTAGTACACAGACTATCTAGCTCAAATATAAAAGCAGAAGAACTAACCTAAAATTAATTTCTGTAATTCTGAACGAAAACACTACATAAAAGACTAGTTCTCCTTAGTCTGAATTTGTTTCTTAAATGTAAATACCTTCCATAAGTATATACTCACTGGGAAGTTGCCATCTATGAACTCTTCGAGTGGCTCACTCTCTTTTTCTGTTATTACTTCATCAGGGTCTTGAGAACTTCTAGTTGCTGAAAGAGGTCCAGGTGTTGCAATGTTTTTCCTCTTCTGAGAATCACTAAAACATTCCAGAAAGTTTATTATGCATTTTGTGAGAATAAGCAAACAATAGACCTAATGGTCAGTAAATCAACTGTTTCACTTCCCCCTTAGGAAACAAAGATTTCAATCAACAGAAAATCAGCTACATACTTGAAAAAGCAATAAAATCTGATACCTGTTTCATTATATAGCATGCATAAGTGGTGCCTGAGCTCACCCAAGTTACAAACAAGTGTACAGTCTGGAGGCAAATAGCATAATGGCAAACTGAATTCCATGCCCACTACTTGGTAATTTTTTTTTCTCCCTTCAGTAACAGAATCACTGAATGTTAGAGGTTGGAAGGGACCTCCAGAGATCATCAAGTCCAACTCCCCTGCCAAAAGCAGGACCACCTAGAGC
>VWYK01016611.1:0-13689 GCA_013399775.1 Semnornis frantzii | reverse complement strand
ACTCACTGCTAAACAGTTTAGTTTGAATTAAAATCTTGTGTAATGAGAGCTAAAAGCCTTGTAAAGGCGTAGTGATGTGCTAAGCTTTAGAATTCATCTGCATGGCAATGTACAGGTTTGTGGAGTGAAACCACAGATACCACAGTGTGAAACCTTGGACTTTCTGGTTGTAGTACCTAAAAGGAAAGGCTGGTACACAACCTACTGCAGGCTTCTTGAGACTGCAAAAAATCCCAGCTGCCAATTATTTTGGTGTCAAATAACACTCAAAGAGCTAAAGGAGCACCAGTCTTGTTCTAGGATCAGTTTTATTTCTTCAGATCTGGGATCAGCTATAGTTACTCTGATCTGGGATCAGTCACAGTTACTTGAATCTGTTCCCAGAAACCAGTAGAAAGAAAAAATTCTGTAGCTTTCTGGAGAGCTCTGAATAATCTAACAATGTTTACGACAGTAATGTGGTTGGACTTGTGATCTTGAAGGTCTTTTCCAACCTAAATGATTCTACGCTAAGTAATTAGAAATAACAGCTGAATGCAATTAGTTAATGCTGTTGCATGTCAAGAAATGACAATGACTATTTAGGACTTTCTTCAAACCCATCTTTATTCTTATATGTGATTAGCTGCTACTTAAAGGCTCTCTGTTCTTTGAAGTGTCACAGCCAAAGCCATCTGTATCTTACATAGACCTTTGTGTAGCTGGCATGTTTAGAGGAGTTGCAGCTAGCTATTGGCTCTGTTGTTAGCGTTCCTTCAGGTTCATAAGTTCATCTTTCTGTGATTCTTTATTTCCATATCTATATCTATATATAGATATCTATATCTGTATATAGATGTTCTATACAGAGAGATATAGATACGGTGCCTACAGCAAGTTCTAAGGCCTGTCTGTTTCTGTTTTCTGCACACCTACAGATAAACAACAAAACGAACGTGGTAACCAGCCCCAAGGAAAATATTCCTACCCCGGCGCTGGTATACCTGGAATCTTCCTTCATTTACCTTGAAGTTTTTGACTGTCTTCTGTTTGTTCTTTTTTTTTCCTTTTGGGCTTTTTTCATGCATTTACTCTGTTTGCTTTTCTAAAAAACAGATTTTGGACCAACTTTCAGTTTGAATTCTGCTTTTCTTTTTAATTTATTTTTTTGTGAGGAAGCCCATTAGAGTGTGTTTATTAATTGAAAGTGTTACCTGGCAGCTGGATGTGGTAGAGTCATAGCCTTTGTAACTGTAGTTGGAGTTTGTTGCATGCTGTGCCAGAAAGTGAGTAGAATGCGCTTGGTGTTGCTCTTTGCTCTTTTGGCTGATGACTGTTTCCATCATTTGAATTCTAACCTTTTGCATAACGAAAACCCAAACCAACTCTGTTATTTTCTCTGCTTTGCGTTAGTAAGTGTCGATATCAAGGAGAGCTAACAGGATTATTGCTAGGCTACCATAAACCAGACCTTATTCAGATTTTCATTCCATATTTCCTACAACTCAGCAGGACTTTGCAAGTCTTCCCTGAGATCAAGAGGCCTCTAGTGCTAAACGTTTTTTTGCTGGTTTCTCTCACAGTGAAATCTGCAGGAGAGTACTTGTTAATATGCTCTGTTAGGGTCATATCACTACTTGAAGTGCTGTTGATGAGCGTCGCTTGAGTCTTGCTTTTATTAGTAGCTCTGAGTTCCTAGACCTATGTGTGTAAGGGCCTGGCTCACAAATACAAATGCCAGTGTGCAAGGACCCCATTTTGTGAGGTATCATTTCCCATATACCTGCATAAAATATGGACGTTTCAAACACACTTGAATGTTTTTGTGCCGCTGACACGGGAGCATATAGTGCTTCAGTAATTTCTAAGTAATTACTCTGTAGTTTGAAAGGACCAGTTAACAGGTTTCATGTATGAGCCTGTGGCAGTGTGTTTGCAGACATAGCCATGCACAATGGTCCATGCTGCCATTCTGAAGATAGTTAATCTGTTTTCGAGGGAAAAGAATGTGGGAGAATTACACTTCAAAATGACACAAAGATCTTCCTCCACTTACTTATGTTCTGCTCTGCCAAGTCAGCAATTAGTAGTAATCTACTGCTTCCAAAATGTGATAGTGTTTATAGGTAGTAAGATCATCCTTAATCCATATAAATTAATCTGTACTTTTATTTGACTAGTTAATACTGATAAAAGGAAATATGCTTAAAGCAAAGAGCCTGAGTTCTCCCCTTGTCTGACCTGGCTTGGATGGGAAAATGCCCAAAGCAGTTAGTGTGCCCCTGCGCAAAGAGAGCCTCTGCAGGTCTCTGGAGCTTCAAAGCCCTGCATATGCTGGTTATGAATAAGGTCTCTGCATGCTGCTGCATTAGGTGAGATGGTCTTTTTTGCTGGCTTGCTGTTGAGGAAATCTGTATTGGAGACATCCAGTTTCACCCTCTGGCAACAGTTAACATTTGTTTTAGCTCTTGTCAGTGTTCAGCGTTTGTGAGCTGGCTCTTGCACTCCCTCACAGTCACGAGAATGTATTTACCAATGGGAACTCTTTTTCTCTTTATTTTGTTCTCGCTCAGGAGCCCCAAACTACAGTAATCCACAACCCTGATGGAAATAAGGTATTCAGAAAGAACCAACTCCATCTTGCTTTTCCACACCACACATTTCATCCACTATTCCACAGCAAAATAGGGCCATGCCAGTAATTTAGCAAGGGAAATCTCATTCCTGCATTTGTTAACCTGGTGTCTCTTGAGCCTGTTTTCATCTGTGTCTATCTCCTGTGTATGTCCTGGTGATTGTTGAGTTTCTGTATCTCTTGGGGGGGGGGTCAGCAGCAATTGGCAGAGTTCTGCAGCGTGTGCAGCCAGGCTCCGGGAGTGTGGTGTCTCTCTCGTTTCAGCAAAAAATGCTGCAGTCTAAATAAAACCAAAGAACACTGCTCTCAGAGTGTGGTGAGATCATACCGATGAGTTTGATGTGCAGTTGTCACCTTAGACAAAGATGTCATTTCAGTCTGTCTCATCTGCTGTTTCCCAGCATGCTGATACACTGTGTTGTGGCGTGTCTTTTGCACAGGGCTTTGGTTTTCTTCCATAACATCACTGAGTGGTTTCAAAAAGTTTAACATTTCAAGTGACAAAGAGGTCTCTTAATTTTTATTTATTTTTTTTATGTACATATTTTCTTCATGCTCTTTTTCTTGTGTACTTTGATGTTTGCATTTTGGCAGCTGATTCCTAAAAATGTGTTGTGTCGTGTTTTGTTTTATGCATGGACTTGAAAAGGGCCAGGAAATACCATCATTTACATATAACACATGTTCCTAGGTTTCCTGGAAAGAATTTACTCTTCACAAATTTCACTGTTTACAGTGTTAAAGAACTGACATTTCATTTCTCTAGTCTTAACTACTTGTGGTTATTTCATATGAGAAGGAAAAAAATACCGCATGCAGACTTTTCTCAAGCATGAAAGTGCTGATGGTGTGTATTGTGCTTGTGTATCCCCTTCCTTCATGTACCTTGCATCCGTCCAACACAGAGCTTCTGTTTTCGTGTTACTACCTGTTCAGCTCCCCACGCTGGAACTCGCAGGCACCAAAGAGCCTGTGTTTGAACAGTAGTCTAATGTCTGTCGCTGGAGTCCACAAAAGACAAGAAAACCCAGATAAAATACTGGTGTGACTACATCTACTTGACTTCATTACATAATCGTAGCAATTAAGATACTCCATGTCCCAAAAGGTCACAGCAAACCACTTAATGTGGAGACTTACTCATTAATTTGTCTGAAAGACTGATCCCTGTAGTATGGCAGCTGGAGTGGATGCTTCAGTATTACAGGCTACATCTGCCGTGTGAGCTTGTGCATGGTGTTTACAACTTGGGGGTCTTGGGGGGGTTGCTTACTTGTAAGGACTTTATCTAATATGTTAAGTGATAAAGCATGACACGTCTGTGTAGAGTGAAACCTCTAACACCAACTAGTTGAGGAGAAGCATGGTGACTTGTTGAGTTTTGTTTGTGTCTGAATTAATTCCCGTGGTTTTATTTATGGATGCACTTACATTTTGTTTTCTCAAGGTCTGAGTCGTGCCTTAACTGTTTTGAGCATTCCTTCAGCTCAGCCTCGTGAGGACACAGTAAATAAAGGACACTGTCAAATTTGCCTTTTATTATTTAATTGTAAAATCCTTTGGAGAGTTAAATACAGTACTAGTCCTGTTTCTCAGATAAAAATAAACCAGTGAATCCATTTGTCCTATTGAACTGTGAATTACAAAAATTACATTGATTCTACTTTTCAGAAAACAAAGTTTAAAACCTCTTCAGCTTTCTAAACCTGTGTAGCTATTAGATTTGACAGTGCCCTGTTGAATTTGCCTGTAATACTTCATGTTTCTGGTAATTCCAGAAAGACCGAGATACAGTATCCTTGCCTTTTTAACACTGTGATTAAGTACGAACTGTGATAGATGAGTCATTCCTCTACAGGACTGGTTGCTGAAGAGCACCGCTACAGAATTACCTTGGTTTGTCAAAACCATTAACATTATATTTATCAATTCTCCATCTCCTTAAAAAAATACATTATTAAAAACATTATTAAAGTGACAATCTGACCCAATGTCTTTAAAGTCAGTGAGACTCTAATGCACATTATGTAAGTCATATAAGCAGGAGAGCAGTTGTAAATTGTAGCGTGCAGAAGTCTGTGTAGCTAAGAGTTGGAATGCAATGACTCGTTTTGCACAGTTGGTTTAATCACTAAGCTTCAAATGGCAAGTTCTCCTCCTTGGCTGAGGTAATTCATAGAACATCTCAGGTGGACCTTAGGCAGTTGGATGTTACAAAAAGTTGCTGTTACGTTCCTGTGGAGTAAAAACATCAGACAGCAGGAAATGTATTTGTGTTCCCTGCTGTTGAGAATAGCAATGTTTGACACGAATCTCGAGTGGAAATGTCCTAATGTGTGGCCATTTGTTTGTGAATGACATCCCACCCTGCTTCAAGGCTTTGCATGGTATCTGTAACTAACTGTCATTTTCAAGGGCACGCACTTAAGGCTTGGCTTACTTCACACATTTTACTTATCTTTTACTTCTCAACAGGAGTCAACAGAGAGCTCCAATACAACCATTGAAGATGAGGATGTGAAAGGTATGATTTTCAGCTTGAAACGTTTGGAGCAGCAATAACATGAGTTATGTGAGTGGGCATTAAGGCAGAAACTCCTAATGAGTCTCTTAAGAGAGCACACTTCTTTTCCTTGTTTGAAAGAAATTACTTTTGATACTCCCATGCATTACTTCCGACGTGTTTCAGACTTGCCTTTAACTTCTCTTTTCCCAAATCACCATTTGTCATAATGTTTTGCAATGAAGAATATAAAGTTAGTGCTTGTTAACTAAGATAACAGTCTCAGTAATAATTAAAGTAGATTAAAAATGTCTTAAGTCAATGCTTTGTAACTCTCACTTAGCTATTGCATTTTCAGTGTTCATTTTTTTGTTTGGATTTTGGCATTTTTGTTGTTATTTGGATTCATTTGTTGTGTTTGGTTTTTTTTAATCATCATAATTTTAATTTTTATTCTGTTCAGATGCCAGTGTTTTTTTCACGTTTCTCTTTTGTTCTGACCATACACTTGCTTTAATATTTTTAATTCTTTAAAAAACGCCGAAATCAATTTATTTGTTTTTTGTAAAATTACTTCTGTAACTTCACAAATGTTGAGTTTGTTTCTTTTTTTCCCCCTTCTCTATTATATAGTGATTATACTTCAGTAACATCGTGTTTTAAAACAAAGGGAATTGTTTGAAAGAGTATTAGGTTTGTGTATCTGCTGCTCACAGAAAAGTTTGTTTTTCATCCTCAAAGAACAATGTTGCAAGCACAGGGGAGATACAAGCCAGAGATGATAGTGGAGAATGGAAAAGAGAATTATTAGTGAACATTTATAACGTTACAAGAAGTATAATGCCCAAGTCACTGTTCCAAGCATGTCCTAAAATAAAAGACTTGAATCTGCCAAAGAGCTTCACTGGCCTCTGAAGAGCATGGGAGTGGGTTAGAATTTAGAAGAGAATCAGTTATGAAGTAGTCAGAATTGCTTCAAGAATATTTAGTGCTGAGTTTCTGACTGGTATAAGAGGTGTTAGGCATGTTTGATAAAAACACCAGTGAGGAAAAATGCCAGGGTGAGGAATTGATGGTGTAAAGATGAAAGCACAGTCTGCTAGTAGAGGCTGGCCAAGGAGTGTGGTGTAGAAAATGCAGATTTTATATTGTGCTACACAGGAGATTCATCAGGCATCTGCGTCATGGCAGCTCAGCGCAGCTTTGCACAGGGGAGCAAAGCAAGCCTGTGGCAGAGCCTAGCATTGTGTTCCTGCTGCTGCTCTTCAGTCTGCTTTTGGAAGGGCAGAGGAACTCAGCTGGTGTGCAGGCAAACATCTGCTGTGCTGCAATAATTGTCTCTGCTTTTGTGTAGTTGGTGTTCGCTCCATGGACAGAAGATTTTTCTATCAACTGCTAGTAGCAGTGCATAAGTGATGGCTTACAGTGGTGTATAAGCTGTGCTTGCTCTAGTTGATGCTGGGGCTTTGTTCTCAGAGTTGCAGTGAATCATTTCACTTCCACTTGAACAAAGTCCTGGGTGCTATAACAGCCACAACTCGTTCACTCCCAATAACAATGTAGTGATGGCAGTTTGAGTTCATGCACAGTAATGGCTCAGAGAACAGTCACAGGTACCTGCAGCTGATGCAGAGGAAAGTGTAGTGTAATTCACCTTCATTCATAATACTTTGTGTCTCTTCCCATTATATCTAGTTTAGCAACTAACCTCACTAAATGAACAATGTAATTACAGGGCCTCTGTGTGATGATTTATCAGGATGTGTAACAGTAGGACTTTTATACCCTATGAAGCTTAGCACACAGAATTGTGTATCAGGCATACAGAAAAGCAACAATGAAAAATTCTTTTATGTGATTCTGTGGTATCAGAGTTAAAAGCAGTTTGGATGGCCACAAGGTGCTTCCTTCCCAAAACAGAGAATAGGATCTTGCAGTAACCACAGGTCTGAGAGAAGACAATGCTGCTTGTGGCATTCTCTTTACTGTAGTGTTCAGCTTGCAGATGTAGTAGCTCTTTTCCCTGCTGTGGTGGGTAGGCAGGATGCTTTCTCCGCATAAAGAATGACAGTTTGGGCTGCTGACATCTGAGATGACCACAAGAACCTCTGTCCACCAATGCAGGGTGTTGTAGGATCAGCTCCATGGCCTCAGACACGGCAGTGCAACTGCCCTCTTCACCAGTCTCTGGGTGCACATTTTATTTCAGTGTTTAAGGAATCCATTTTCTGGTTTTTTAAAAAGCAAATATTATCTCTCTGCTATTTAATTGCTGGCAAGATTGCTTGGTTTCCATTTTTTATTATTTATCTCACATTTCCACTGAAGAGAGCCTTTCAGATTGTTTTGTTATAAATTAAAGGTAACAATACCCTGAGGGTCTGATTTCTGGAATGATTCAGGGAATAGGCAGTCCCTGACAGCTCTTATAAGCTCAGGCTTTATGCTTTAGTAAGGCACTTAGGAAAGAGATTTTCACCCTACACCAGACTTGATTTTTGGATGTAGACTGTCTAGGGCAATAGAGAGAAAGCTGTTTTCTTGTCAGGAAGAGCTACTGGTGTCAGCAGGAGATAGGATACTGGTGGGAAGAAATGGATTTCAGAGGCAGCAGAGAGAGTTCTTTCGAATTACTCTCTGGGTCCTTATGCATGTGCTCAAAATGATGCTCATCACAAATTTGAAATCTAGAGGGATCTTTTTCAGCAAAATATTTTTGCTTCACAGCACAGAGTACAAGATGGGAAGAGACTCCTTCCTGTGAAAGAGAAGGGGAAGGGGGAAGCCACTCTGCAACAAAGGCAGTATTAGGGTGTTCTGTAGCACTGTGGTGTGACCCTCACCTCACAGAAGGTGACTCTTCTTTGCAGACTTCATTCCTGCTTTCATTTTTCCCACACCCTGCATAGACTGTACAAATGGGTAGAGGTTTCCTTCCTTTGTGCAGGCTACCAGCCCACACCTTTGTCAAACATTCATTCCTACATCACGTGAAGTTTGTATTCTTTATTGATTTAACTCTTTAAAGTTGTGTGGATCACGTTAAGTCTGTGTCTCTGCAGTACAGATGTGGTTTTGGGAGCCCTGTGGGAGTGTGCGCGCGCATGCATGTCTGTATGAAGCATGACAAATGTTATGATTCATTAAGAAAGGCAGCAATTTAAAAAAAAGGAAAGAAAAGGAGAGTCTTAGCTTTCACAAATGTGCCTTTAGGAACAGATTCTTTACCTCGTATCCGACGGGCAATGCGTACAGTATTTCCTCATGTCAGGATCTCACCTTGTTTTCACTCTTGAAGACAGGTTTTTAGCTTGAAGACAGTAAAACCAGACTTAGTTTTTATTTATTAGTTGCTGAAAATCTCAGTGTCCATAACTTTAGCTTGCTGGTGTATGCATTACATCTTTTAGGACTGGACCACTTTTCTTTTACAATGCTTGACAAAAAACAGTGAGTTTTAATAATGCAGGGAATAACCTAATTCTAGAAATTGAGTCTGAAATCACTTGAAGCTGTAGTTCAGATTCTTTGCTAACTTAAATTTTTGACATTAATCATCAATCATGGGCAGATCCCATGGTGATGCCTCTTATATAGAAGGACAAGAGCAAACAGAAAGAACATACCAAAAACTGGACCTTAGGCAGTGCCACCTTCTGGAATTGCTTGTGGGATTTCTCCTTCCTGCAGTAATGAGACTTGGACCTGTTTGGCAGCAGCTTTTTGATAAGAGATTGATACGTTTTCTTCAGTAATGCTGTAGAACCCTATCATTATTTTTGCCAGCAGTGCACATAGGCTTTTTTAAAGCTGACTTGTTAAATTTATCGTGGTCAGGAAATCTGGGTTTCTCATGATATTTTCATTTTGCCCCTGGAAATGAATTAATGGAAGCACTAAGAAGAATGATAATTCCTGATGGGAAAAATTGCTGAGTTGTGAGGCACTTACAGACTAGGTGTATTCTGACTACTTCATCTGTAGGATTCATTGCTTCAAACATGAACCATTTAGCAAGCAGGTCTTCTCATTTATTGTAATAAGTTATTTCGTTGTATACCTGTTGCCTTCGTTTAGCAGTAGAAATAAGCCAATTCAAACTAATCCATTTGGAAGAAACTATCCTGATGAAAAATTTCTTCAAATTTCTAAGAAAAAATGGAAAAGGCCTGTTTCAAATCCCTGTATTATCTCAGATAGAGGGATAAATCTACACTGGCATCTGAACAGAGTCATTTGTGGCTGTGGCCTTCACCACTGTTCTCCACCCACTTGACCTCCCAAAAGTGCATCACCAACATTGTTTGTGTGCTCAAAGTTTTTGGTTTTGTTTTTTTTTAAGTTCTTGTTGCTTGTAATTAAATTATGGTTATATTTCTTTTGGCCTTCTCTTTTTCTTTCTTCACACTTTTTTGACCCTCATACAGCTCTCAAAAAGGAGGGTGACATGGAGAGGTTATGTTCCACACACCACTCCTCCTCTTCCATTGCTTCTTCATCTCACTGGTCACCAGCCTTGCCGTGCCCCAGCGGCCGCTCCTGCTGCCAGTGCCTGCTGAGGACTCTGATCACACTCTACCTGGCCATCTTTGTTTGTTCATATGTTGTGTTTCTTTCCATCAATTCAGCGGGCAAGCTCACGAAAAATGCACACTCAGAGAGTCACTCGCTTGAGTCTGAGCATTTCCACTCCACTCCTTCCTCTGTACTGTGTAAGTTGAGAGACTCCTCTCTCCAGATGATCTCTTTTGTGCTCTCCTCTTCTTCCCTCCCCATCTTCTGACAGCAGCACAAAAAAGGTCAATACTGTGATCTGTCTGATCTAGGAATGACCTTGTCTCAGGGCTTACAAATGTACGGAGTGTATTTTTTAGATATTTTTTGGGCAGATGTTACTAATTGTGGAAATATTCTCATCAGCTGTAACATGGACTTCAGAAAGTGGTATCTTGCAGAGGTAACCTTTGCAGTAGCTTTCAACTTGGAGACATGCTACTCAGCCCTAGTTTGCATCCTGAGGAGTCTTCAGATTACTTGCGCGTTTATGTATGTCCTCAAATTACTTTTTTTAGCATCACCATTGATAAACCAACCTCAAAGCTGCTGTGACAGCTGTTAGCTTGCAGGATTGATACCTGACAAGTGGGAAGTTTCATGCTTTAGCATGAGATCCATAATGATTAGTGACCAATTAACTGTAAAGGGAATCTTTAGGATGAGCAATTTCAGCCTTTTAAATTTGAGACCAGAAAGGCCTTGTGTACTTAATAGTTTGTGTACTGCTACAAGCATCTATAACAATGAAGTTCTTTTCACTAGCAGTGAGCAGGATTGTGAAAGTTCAAATTGCTGTGAGATTTTTGGTAAACTACTTGGGACTTGCTGGGCTTGATGGAGATTGTGATACAGGCTCAAGTGATTATGAGTTTGAAATTGTATCACAGGACCACTCGAGTCAGTGTTTTTGTGAATTTGAGACTTCAGAAGAGTAAAGAAATCAACTATATGTCTGTAGAGTCAGAATACAGAGTTAGGGTGGGAGAGGCGGTGGTCAGAGGCATGAGCAGTTTCTTTATGTCAAAAGTGTCTGGGAAATGAGAAGGGCTCCAAAGATGATCTGACTGAACATCCAACCCTGACAGCTATTTACTGTGAGGGCGCAGTGGTAAGAAGGTGAGAACCAGCAGAGTCTGCAGTGTTAGCTCTGTGTAATATGAAACTGGATTCACTCTCTACTTGTTGTTAAGGAGCAATTATTATAATTATCAGTATACATATTAACATTAAACAAGAAGAACATTCATTTCTTAGCTGGTAAACTTGATAGGGTTTAATCTGCTGTTAACAGCCATGGGAGAAAAGTGATCTCAGTGTGGTATGTTGAGAAGAGACCAGTTGAGGAAGGATTATAATACAATTAAAGTAAATCCTGGAGAATAAAACATCTCCAGTTCAGCCCCAGGTGCTTGAGATACTGGAGAATATCTTCTTAAAGGTAATGCAGTTTTCCTGTGAATAAAAAGGGGAAATGCCCCATCTCTTAGAATTACTGTTTTGAGATTATTACTGCTATTACTATCCGAATGCATCTCATTGCTTTTTAAAGCATATTTAAAGGGAAAGAGATGTAGAATTGAGGGTTGTTATCGATAACACTAGTGGACAAGAAGATCTCTCTAAATTTACACAGACTGATCAGATGGGAGTACCGTTCAAATAAACATGTGCACAGCAGCAAAGCTTGTTGATGTTGCAGTTATCATGACTCTAAACATCATTTCTTGAGACAGCAGCCAGATTCCATGATTAATGTAACATGCTGAGAAGCCATAGTGCAGTATCTTGTAAGTGCAGTGACCGTGATAAGGCTTTGTGCTGAGACTGCAGGTGATTTGTCATTAAAAAATAAACATTGCCCATGTTTGCCACACAGTATAAATTATAGTCTAATTGTATGGTAGCTCCCAGGAAGAGAACATCTTTAGAAATAATTAATTCCATATAAATAAAAAGAATGTAGGACATATGACAAGTTGTTTCACATCACATTATGATGAAGGTTTAGACAGGAGATGCATTCAGCTTGTCTGATTCTTTTGTTAGTGTGGGGAAAGCAGTGGGATAGTTTTCCATTTATTTGCTTACTTATGTAATTAATTTATTTTTTATTAGACAGGTAGTAGGCTCACAAGTTTTCAGAAGGTGAAAGACAGTCAGTAGCCAAAAAAAATTGTGCAAATTATCTATTCACTTGCATCATAATTTGGTGAATCGGAATGAATCTTTGGCATCAGCAGGTGCTGGGAAAGAGGTTGCATTTAAGGTGATAACTCCAGTGGCTTAGTTCATAGCTAAATTTAAGGTTAAGCAGAGGGAAGAGAAATTTCAAATACTGATGTGAAGAGAATAGCTTTGAAAAACATTTGTTGTGTTCTTCTGCTTCTAGGGTAGCAATGCATGCTTGAAGTTGAATGACATCTGGTACATCCACGTAACCAGAGTCCGTTATGAACACAGGATACAATTTCTGATCTCTTCTTCCTCTTTCTTTTCAAACTGGTTATTTTCAGAGTACAGAAATTGCATTAGTGCCTGTATGCTTTCCATCCGAGTGCTCTTTGTTGGGATGCTGTTCAGGCATAAATGAGGCTAGATTCCCCTATACTGTGCCGTTCAATTTTAGTATACTGCTGTTGCCTTGCTAAGGACCATACTGTTTTAAAATGATAGCACAATGGGGAGAATTTTTCTCCCCAGATGCAGACATCCTCCACCATGTAAGTATCTATATTTGAGCTAGTTTTCTGGACTCCCTTTAGTCAATGCAAATAGGTCAGATGAGTCACTCTTGTCTTAAATAGTTACTTTAGGATATGATGAATTGTGCCCTGAAAGTGCCTGTTTCTCTTCATTGACCGTAAGGGAGGGAAGCTGAGGGAACAAACTCACTTGTCTGTACTTATACATGTCCAGAAGGGTGTGAGCTTAATCCAGTATGATGTCTGCTAAGATATGTAGTTAAGAGCATTGAGTTGCAAAGTTCTAAGAGTTTTCTCCTCTAGAAACAACATGTGAGGAAAAGTGAAAAACAGAATAACTTTAATGGTCTTCAAATTCATATGCTACTCTGTGAACAGAACAATTCATTCTCTTGGGAAGATGTTTTACTGCTTAGCAGGGATTTCATCACTCTCTGTTTGTAAGCAAACAGGGTAAGGGGTATGCAGTTCCACAACTGGAAAGATGAAGGTCATTTGCCTTGGTTGTGGATTTCACAGACCCTGTGGCAAGTGCTGTCTGCGGTGCTCTTACTTGTCAAGCTAATTTCCGAAAGACCAAAAATGCTGCTTTTATACTTTGCTAGTATGAGGTCTGTTCCTAGGGACATTGGTGTTAAAAGGAACATGTCAAAGAACAATTAAAAAGCTTATTCCTATCTCTGTAAGATCAGTGGGGTTCCAGAATAGTAATTATATAGTCAGTCACCTAGAGTATTGATAACAGTAGAAAGATATTCCAGTATCTGAAAGAAACAGAATGTGTTTTAAACAATTAATTTGAAGAAAAAAATACTGGTCTCAGTTTTGGTGAAATTCATGAGGGGTATGGTGTGGTTCATCACTTACCAAGGATTCTTTCTAGTGTTTTACAAAAGCTGAGGTTTCTGATGCATGTGTTTCTGAAGACTTCATTTTCACATACCTACAATTCTTTTCTGTTCTTTATCTTCTTTCTGCAATTAAAATACCAGTGTTTCAGTGTGATTCTTGTAGATTGAGCTCTCCACTGCCCAGAGAAACTTCGCTGAAATGAATCTTTGTACTATTAGTGGTTCCGATCAGAAAGCTTCATGAAAACAGAGAATTGTAGAATGGTTTGGTCTGACCTCCAAAGGTCATCTGTTCCAACTCCATGCAGTCAGCAAGGACATCCTCCACCAGAGCAGATTGCTTAAAGCCTTATCCAGCCTGATCTTGAGTATCTCCAGGGATGGGACCTCAACTACCTCCCTGGGCAACCTGTTCTATTTTTCCACCACTCTCCAGGCACAGAACTTGCTTCTCACATCCAA
>VWYK01016609.1:0-13491 GCA_013399775.1 Semnornis frantzii | reverse complement strand
CAGCTGGGTGCTGAGGACAGGACCTGGGGACCTTGCCTGTGTCCCTGCATCTGCATCACATGGCTGGCACCATGCAGCCAGTGAACCCCTTGGCTGGGCACACCACTCCAGCCAAGAGCAGCCAGCTTTGTGCCCAACTCCACTACAGAAATGGAAGGCAGGGGGGCACTTTCTGTCCCCAGTCCCTGCCGGCCCCCGCACAGTTGGCAGCACAGAGCACTGGGAAAGGGCTGGTTAAATGTTTCTCCTGCTGTTTTTCCTCTGCAGGGCTGGAAAGCAGAGACATGCTGCAATACCCCAGACAAGGCTGCACCCAGGGCATTTCCGGATGGGAATCTGGCAGCAGAACCTCTGCCTGGGCCTCATCCAGCCCAGGCTTGTAAAGCCCTGCGACCCAGGGAGCTTCACGCCTGCGCCAGTGCGCTGCCAGGCCTGGCCTTGTTCCCCCCTTCCAGAGACTGATGAAGTGCTGACTGACTGTGCCAGATGCTGCGAGGGGAAACTGAGGCATGGGTCAAGCCTGGCTCTGTCCTGGTGTCAGTCCTGCTGTGGAGCAGGGAGGGGAAGGAATGATGCTCTGCATGGAGGCAGGCACCCCATGCCAGGACTAACTCCTCTGGCAGCCTGAGTTTCAGCAGTGCCAGGGAGCTGGTGGGCATGCAGCCAAAGCGTTGCCTCTTGCCAGGTTTGTGCCTGTCCTCACTGGCTTAGCTGGTGTGGGGGCTCTGTACAACCGTGGGTGCCTTCCTGCTCTGGGGAAGGTAAGGATCTGTGCCGCACAGGGGCACAGCAGCAAGCATGGACACTGGGCTGGGCACTGCAACATGTGCTGGCCAGGCCTAGGAGCATCCTTGCTTGAGTGCCTTGTCCAAACAGGTTGGGCTTGGCGACTTTTCCTGAATTTTCCAGTGAAAAAATGCTTCCTCAGGAAATTCCCGAGCAGTTTTCCCGCGAGGGGGCTGGGGCGTGGGGGGAGGGGAATCGGGAGCAGAGGAATGGGGGCGGGTGGGGGGGTGGGGAATGGTCAGACACTTCGCAAGGGGTTTTGCTCCCCACCAGCATGGCCCCGGCCCCACAGAGGAGCAGCGAGCCGTGGGCAGGGAGTGGCACGAGGCAGCCTCGCCGGCCGTGCGGGGACCACACAGCGTTTCTTTGACGAGAGGATGCTCCGTTCCGGCTCTCCGCCAGGCAGCCGCACACCTCCCAA
This sequence comes from Semnornis frantzii, assembly GCA_013399775.1. Lineage (NCBI taxonomy): Eukaryota > Metazoa > Chordata > Aves > Piciformes > Ramphastidae > Semnornis > Semnornis frantzii. The sequence goes on along the minus strand of VWYK01016609.1, from coordinate 12,284 downwards.
CCGCTGCCGGCTCCCACTCCTGCCAGCTCCTGCCAGCTCCCACCCCCCGCGGCCAAGCGAGTCTGGGCAGGGGCTGGCAAGTTTGGCGCCGGGCCTCAGGAAGTCTTGGCACAGCGGCACGGGGGATGCAGCTAGAAGGGCTCCAATAATCCTGAAAATCCCGAAATCCTGGTACCTGATGGGGGCACGGCAGGGACTCACTTCTTGTCCCAGAATTGGTTCCCCCTGGTCAGAGCCTACAGGCGCCCTTGGCACGGACAGATCGCTCTGCTGTGGCCCCGGCGAAGCCTCCGGCAGCCGCTGCTTAACTGTTTGCTGAAGTGGCTCTTGGTACTAAGTTAACCTGGTAATGAGAGCTGCTGCCGAGACAGATGCAAATGACCGGGAAGTGCTCATTACAGGGGATGGAAAGAGGCACTTAGGCCCCGACGAGCACCCAGCCCTTCCCGGGCCATCCCTGCATTGTATTAGAGCCCATTTTACAATAATTGCTCCAGAGGAGGAAATCTATTTGGACTCATCATAAAGTATTTATTAACAAGAGCTTATTCACAAGTTCTGCAGCCTGCCAGCAGGGCACAGCCAGGCTCCCCAGCCCACTCAGCCCTAACGAGGCTTCCCTGGCCCTGCAGAGTGGCATCGTCATGCCGGAGGGAAGGAAACTGAGGCACGCTGGGCATGGGGCAGTGGGAGGCAGGGAGCAGAGTGGCAGTTGGAGCTCCTGGGAAAGCAGCTGGGGATGGCAGAAGCTGTGCCAGCCTTGCACACAGACATGTGGCTTTGTACTGGAGCTGCTCGTGGGGCAAACCAAGTTGTCAGGGCCATGGTCCTACGCAGCTCCCACCGGAGGCAGCTGAGCTGGGGTGGGGATGGCTGAGCCCCACACTTGCAAAATTCCTCCTGAAGCCTGCGCTGGGGCACAAAGCTCCACTGGCTACAGCAGCCTTGCTGTCACTGCCAGCAGGGGCAGAGGTGAAAAGAGGACATGGTGCAACCTCCCCTCAGCTCCTCTCCCCAGATCCCTGAGCTTTTTTACCCCCAGAGCCAACAGAATCCTCCAGCCAACCTCCATGCACAGCTCAAGGCTGCCTGTGGGCTGGACTGTACCCACAGCACACTCTGCTCTTGATGTGCACGCTCTCTTGCTTCCAACAGGAAGTCAGTATGGATGCAATGCTAGAAAGAGGCTTCCATGTTCCATTTACAGCCTTAATACACAGCCCCACTCAGGATCAGATCAGGAGATGGTGGATGAGCAAATAAAGCAACTGGTGCTCAACTATATGCCTGGCACCAAGCTGTCCTGCTCTCCCCACGCTCAGTGCTGCTCAAAACTGCCCCAATGGGTCCTTTGAGCTACCCTGGAGCAGCAGGACTCTACTGCACCATGGGTGCCACGAACACTCTCCATCAGGACAGTGCCCACCTGCCTGTGCCTACGTGCTGAGACGCGAGGTGATGCCGATGCTGGCCCCTGCAGGTGGTGCCATCTGTGAGAGGGGGTGCGGGGAGCTCGCCGAGGCTGCCACTGCAGGTCATGGGAGGCTGCGGCAGGCAGCAAACCTGCCAGCTGCTGTGGAAAACAGCAGGAAGAGAAGCAGCACTCTGTGCAGCTCCAGGCTCAGGTGCCAACACTGCTTGGGCTTGTGCCAGCCAGCACAGCCCTCCCTGGTCAGCACCACCAGCAGCAAGCCGCAGGGGTGGCTCAGGTGGGCTGAAGCTGGGCAGGGCTCTTCCAGTGGCACATTATGTGCCCCAACCCTGTGCCCATCACCCCACTTCTGGTCTGCCTGCGTGTGCCAGCACTTCCAGCAGCAATCTGCCTTAGCTGGTCCATGCCTTTGCTAAACACAGCCCAAAGCAGGGAGCAGTGCGTGCAGGGTGCACAGGAGGAGTTAGGATGCCCTGGGGAGTGTCCTGAGTCCCTGTACTGCCAGCACTGGTGGGGGAACAGCCAGGATGGTGCTGGGGAGGGAAAGGTGGCAGCGAGATTGCCCAGTGCCACTCACTGCCTTTCTCCAAACTCACATGAATCTCCCAGTGCCTCGGTTTCCCCAGGTGCAGTGCGTGCCCATGCCCTTCAGGGTGTGGGAGCCAATGGCTCAGCCATTTCCGTGTGGGTGACCCCACCTGCCCCCAGCCTGCGGCACTGCCTGCCCAGAGATAGAGACACTGAGGCACAGCACTGCCCAGGTCAGTCTGCAGGATGCGACGAGGGCTGCTGAGCTCCAGGAAGAGCCCTGTGAGCTGCACGGGGAGAGCACAGAGAGGACTCAGCCCACAGCCAAGGAGATGTCCCTTACCCTAGAAACCATCCTGTGGCCATGTGGTTTCCCAGCTGAAATCCCTCTGGGGATCCAAGGAAAGGAAATGTTTTATGGATAAAGAAATAAAAAAGGCTTTGCCAACAGGCCCTGGCGCTACCAGCTCCTCCACCCAGCCCTGTGCCAGTGCAGGGCTTTGAGACTGACCCGCTCCCCAAGGCCCCACTCCCAGCACACAGCAGGGAATGTAGCTACAGCGGTGGCAGGGCTGGAGCAGTGCCTAGCACCCAGCACTCCACCCACCCCAGGCTCCCAGCCTGTGAGATGCTGGGATATGGCACAGGTATGGTGGCAACTTGCACCTTCAGTGCAAGTTTCACAGAGGGAAACTGAAGCAGGAGACAACCCAGGGCAGGCAGCACTGCGTGAAGGAAAGCAGCAGGCAACCTCAGCTCAGCATCCCACCCAGCAGTGTGCAAGCTAGGACCAGGCAGGGACTCCCCAGCCTCTTTGGATCAAGCCCAGGGCTTTGAGCTTGGCTTTGTCCCCTGACATAGGAGATTCCTCTCCCAACGTATTTTTAGCTCTGCCTGGTCCGTCCTGGCCTTTCTGAGGCAGATTAATTTCCCCCTCTCCCTCATACACTACAACCGTTTACGGGTGTGAGGAGGGGTCTCCAACTCCCCGCCAGGAGTGTCTGCTGGGGAAGGAGGGCGGCACCACCTCTGCATGCTGCGATGGGGAGTGCTCACCCTGCTGCCAATCTGCTCCCCGGTGGGTTGGAGCAAGGCAGTGGTTAGATACGGCCCCAGGCTCCTGCCGAAGAGCTGCCGACCCTGCAGAGGATTAGCTGCCCCCGGAGCCTTGAGGGTGAAGAGTTCATGCCCCCCCCCCCCATAGCCGCATCACCTTTGCCACCCCATGGCCATGTCAGCGGTTCAGCCTGTGCTCTGGCACCTCACAGGCTCCCCGGGGACTGGGGACACCTTGCCGAGACCCTTCACATAGGGAAGGGGATGCTGAAGCATGGGGCAGTGCCAAGCTCTCCCAGACAGTAAGTGGAGACGAGGGCAGCCCCAAGGGACCATCACCGTTCCACCGCAGTCAGATCCAGCACCGTCAGTGCTGCAGGACAGGGCAGCGGCAGCACGGGGAGGCTTCATCTGCTCTCAGCAGCTCAGCAGAACGGGTCCTGGACGGGTCCTGTTTCGGGAGGGTTTTGGATGGCTCCCAAGCGGCAGGAGCGGGGGCTGGCCGGCACAAAGGGACTCTGTTTGGGATGCCGGGCCCCAGCGGTGCCTGGCGCGGAGGCTGGCGGCTGTGCCCATTCCCCTTGTTCCGCGCCTGGTGAGTCAGCGGCTGGGGCTGGGACACACGGGAAGTGCCCCTCTCCTCTGCTGGGTGCCGGCCCCCACCTGGAGGCAAACTGAGGTCCAGGGCAGGACCGTCCTTGCCTCCCGGGCTGCCGCTGTAACCGCTAAGTGACACTGCCATACTGTGGAGATGTCTCTGCCAACCTGCCTCGTGATGTGGAGTCCACCAGCCACCCATCCCGGGCTACTTGCCCAGGCTGGCCCTGAGCCATGCCCTGGGGAAGTCCAAGGTCCTCGAGCAGGGCCAGGCGCTCTGGGAGCCAACACTCCAGCCAGCAGCTCCATGGCACAGCAGAAGGAGCCCAGGCTGGATCTTGCCAGTTTGATGCCCTGACAGGGTGCATGGGGTGCCAGCACTACAGGCCCTGTGACTGGGGAGCCTCCTGCATGACCTCAGCCCTTGCCTACTACCTGCTGCAGTCCCTGGAGGGCTTTGGAAGGCCCCAAAGTTGGGGGCTGCAGTGCTAGCAGCCTACATATGCCCTCGAGCTCCCTCGAGCTGCAGGTGCCCACATGTGCAGCCATGGCTGTGGGGATCCGACACCCCAGAAACAAAGACGAGCTGAGGGGGCAGGGTCTTCACCAGGGTCATTCCAGGCAAGCTCTGGCTGGCCAGCTCCTGTCCCCATCCTCACACCAGACACAGCAAGGCCACAGCTTGGTCCCTGCTGCTGCTGCTGCTGGCAACTCCTCTCTCCAGGCAATTCACCACAAGGCAAGAGGGTGGTGAGAGCTTCCCAGCTCCCCAGGGCAGTACCTCAGGATGCAATGCAGTCATCGCTAATGCATCTGGACTCATTTACGGGGATGAGAAAATGTTTCCAGGTTTCCCACAAAGTCCCATTAAGATCCCAGTTCCAAGCTATTTTTAGTGCTCTCATCAAAAACGCCTTCCCCAGCCACCCTGGAGCCCCAGGGTCCCATAGGGCTGTCAGGGCCACCCTAGGCAGGCACCTGCCTTTCAAGAGAGTTGAGTTGTCCCAAGGCTGGGTGCCTGCAGGTGCCAAACCCTGTCCCCATGTCCCCTAACCCAGCAGTTTTGCATGCAGAGGTGCCCTGTGAGGCTGGGGGTGCCCCAGCCTGGCTTTTGCTCAGGAGTAACTGAGAAAGGAAACCTGGTGGGAAATGGCAGCCAAAGCTGCCCTTGGTTGCTCTATTGGCCATGGGGCCCCTGGCTGCAGAACCACCCTTGCCACTGAGGATGGAGAAGGAATGGTGGTGACAGGCAATGCTCAATGGGGCAGCACATGCCAGCAGCATGTCCCTGCAGGTACAAAGTCACATCCTGCAGCACCAGTTCGTCACCTGGAGATGGCCACTGACTGGCTCAGCCAACCTCCTCCCGGCCAGCAACCCCAAGAGCCCTGCTAGCACCTCTACCAGGGCAGTGGGTGCTCACGGGGCTCCCGGTGGAGCTGGCAAGGACGTGTAGAGATCCTGCCCTCAGCCCTGAGCCTTTGCAATCTATCTATAGCCACGACCTCAGTGGGAGCTGGGGCAGGCGCCCAGACCTGCATCCTCCCCTCTTGGCAGGGCTGGCACCACAGCCCTCACATGTCAGAGAGCTGCTGCCTCGTCGAGGCTTTCATCCCATACGTTCACTAATCTGAGGGGATTCGGCGTCAGGAGCTGCCCGTGGGCACTTCCTAAGGACTCTGTCCAGGGGGGTTTAGCCAAACGAGGCAGGACACCGGCTGGCAAGGGCAGCACTGGTGCTGGGTGTCAGTGTGTAAACTGACAGGGTCCAGCCTGTGGGGGTGGAGGAGAGGGACAAGGGTGACCTGGTTCCGAGAAGGTCGAGTGGGGGATGTCTCTCCGTGAGCAGGGGTGACCTGAGGACACTCCACAGCTGTGCCCCACAGGTGCTGGGGTCGCCGCCTAATGCAGACCTGGGGGAGCACAGGGAGGTTGCTCTCCACCAACTGCCCCGGGGGCGAGTGGAAAAGAGCTGGCCCACAGGAGGGGAATTTCCCAGCTCCTTTCTCCAACAAACTCCTCGGCTTGTGCAATTAGAGAAATTTGTTTAACAAACTCCCAGGGGAGCAGGGCGGGAAGGTAGGTGGCACACGGCCAGGGGCGCTGCTCGCACAGGCCTGCTCCCTCCCCACCCGCGGCTTTGATCAGCGCCGGGGCACAGGAGCGGCTCCCTGCAGCCAGACGGCAGCCAGGGGCACGCTGGGCCACAGCAGGAGCCGCGGGCCCCGCGGACCTACTGCCCCTGCCCGCGCGCCCCTGAAGTGCCACCTTGTGCCCTCCTCTGCTCGCTCCGTCCTGCTGCCCTCACACCTGCCGGGCCAGCAAGGCCCTGGCACCCTGCCCCACTGTCGTGCGCAGCCGCCGAGTTCCTGGGCCACACGTGTGCCCATGCGTGCCCTGTGTGGTGCCCATGTGTGCCCTGCACAGTGCCTGTGTGTGTCCTGCGCAGTGCCCATGTGCTGGCTGGCAGGCAGGTGCAGGCTGCAGGCGCATGCTCCCACTCCCTCCCTCCCTCTCTCAAGCAATGCCATTTCCATCCCAAACCCTTTACTCTGCACTTTTTGCCAGCGCTGCCTCATTGGTATTCAGGCTGTGCCATTCGCCTGTCCTGGCGCACAGGTTACTAAAGGAGATTCTGCAGCACAGTGTGGTGGGGGTCACATTACAGGCCACCCTGTCTCACTTTCTTGAATCACTGGGTACAAGCCAAGGCATGGTGGCAGAGGTGAGCAGGATCTGGCACATCATAACTTCCACCAAGCAATCGCAGTACGGAACATCCCCATTGGGCATTCTCCTAGGGTGAGGTGGGCTGGCAGGCAGGCAGTGGTGAGCTCTGCAGCAAGCCCCCTGACAGGTGGCTCCCCAGGGACAGCTGGTGGGTTGCTGGCACTCTGGTCCAGCCTCCCTGGCAGTCCATGATGCCTGCTGCAAGGTGGGAGCAGGTGGCAGAGCGGGACATGAGCTGAGCTGCCAGAGCTTGGCACTGTCATCACCCTTGCCAGTGGTGCCCAGATGAATCAGAAGTGGCATCCACTGCATCCCCAGTAGGATTGTGCCTTCAGGATAGCATCCTGGGGTGAGGAGGGAGCAGTGGTGCCTCTCGTTTTGGGGCTGGTTCAGGGCAAGGGAAAACGTCTGGGTGGAAAATCAACATTGCTCTCTCTGGGCTTTTTTTTTTTTTTTCCTTATGAAAGCAAAAACGTTTCTTGGTTTTTCGTGATCAGAACCACGTTGGGGTTTTCTGGGCAGCAGCCGCTCAAATACCACTTCCCTGCGAAGGGAATGCAGGGGCCCTGTGCAAGGAGAGCAAAAACCTTCTTAGAAAAGAAGATAAAGCCTCCAACATTTTCGAACGTCAGCCTGGCCATGAACTCACACAAACTCTCAGGGGAAAAAGAGGTCAGCAGAAGGGCTGGATCCTGATACCCTGTGCCAGGCAGTGCTGCCCCATCTTGAGCAGCAGTGGTGCCTGGGAGAGTGATGCCCACAGTGGGCAGCATGAGGCCCAGACCTGGGTATTCTGCCCAAAATGCTGATTAGAGCTGGCTGGTGGCCACGGAAGGGAAGACGAGTGCACTGCTCCAGCAGCAGTGAGTTAACCCAGAAATCAATCCTTGGCAGGGGCTGGCCGGCGAATCCCCCAGCGTGTCAACTCTGCCACACCTGAGCCACAGGATCCTTTCCCAGCCCTTTTCCAGGACTTGGGAAGCACTGTGCCTCAGCAGCTGGTGCAGGGTGCTGGGGCCCAGCCAAGCTGGCACAGTGTGGCATGGCCATGGGGGATACCTGCTCAGGACTGATGTGACAGATGACAAACCCAGCTGCCCACCCAGCTGCAAGCCAGTCCCAGGATGCCTGCAAGGACTCTGCGTATCACCACTCTGCAGCTGGCACATCCCAGGAATATGCATCCCCTCCTCGAGGGTGGTGCTACCTCAGGGTGCTCAGTCAGCCAGGGATGGGAGGAAAGCTGAGCTCAGGCTCTTTCTGTCTCAGTTTGGTGCGCCCAAAGCCTCCAAAGGTACCCAAAACTCACAAGCTACCTTTAGCCACCTCTGGCCCCCGAGGCTCTCAGGTTCAGACCCACCAGCAGCCCCCAGATAAGCCACGAGGACATCACTGGTGATGCCAACACAGTACTAGCCCCATCCATCAGGGCTTCAGCACCCATCAATGCCATGGCTGATCACCATTACCTTTGCCATTCTTCCCCAACCTGCCCAGCACACCCTGAGATGCCACTGGAGAAATCCCCACCCTGTGGGTCCCTAAAGAGCAGATTGCACCCCTGCCACCATGAGGCCTTGACTGCACCTCTGCCTTGGTACAGAGACTGGCAGGCACAGGAGCCTCAGACATCCTCCTGTGAGCACCCTGCCCCCTCATCATTGCTCAGTGCCAGCACTGGCATCCTCTTGCACGAAGAGCCACAGCACAGCCAGGGGTGACAGGCAATGACACAGATTTACAAGGGGATTTTTAGCTTCCTTGCCAGCTTCCCTTCTCCTCCAGCAAGGGATCCCAGGGAGACTTCCCACCGCCACCATGCAGTCCCCATCCTGCAATCCAGGGCTTGGCTTACACCTAGAACAGCTGCAGCCGTGCCAGGAGTGATGAGGGGGAACAATGGGCACCTCTCAGGCTGCAGGAAAACGTCCAGGAGCCAGACACAGGAAAGGTCTATGCAAGCAAGGAAAGCTGGCAAGCTGGCAGCACAAGCTGCTCCCGCCCTCGGGGCCATCCTTGGCCAGCCCCAGCAAGGCAGAGGACACCTCCAGGCCTTCCCCTCTGTGTGCAGCCCTGGGCCAATACAAATCTCACCACTGTCAGCAGTCTCCCCCCAGGGCTCTCAAGCCCTTCATGCTGGGGCTGCCCAAGGCACCCTTTTCTGCTCTGCGGGGTGCGACTGACTCGGCTGTCCCCGGCACGGTGCTGAGTCTTGCTGCTCTGCCACTGCCCCATTCACACCCTGCCACACAGCACTGCTGCTGACACCCCTGCAAGAGGGGAAGAAAACAATGGGTAAGAGACTCAGACCAGCACCTGTCCTCAGCCCTCCTGGGCTCAGGGAGCTACTCTCTGCTTGCTTTGAGACAGCTGGGCAGTGAGCTGGGCCCTGCTGCCTGGGCTTTGTTCATATGCCGCAGAAGGGTTCACACACTGGCAGCACTGGGCAGGCAGTGCCTGCACTCCCTGCTCCGGTATGGAGAATGCAGGCAGGGAGGGAATCGTGGGCAGGGAGGAGAGCACAGGCAAGGGCACAGCTGCCCGGGAAGATGAATTATTGGCAGGTGCCTCAGCATTCTTGCAGGAGGGCAGCTGATTTACTTGTGAGGCTCCCACCAAGTTCAAGGTGATGTGGTGGAGAGTGGCACCATGCAAGCAGCAACCACCTGGCCAATGCTGCCTCTTGTGTAGCAGGCCTTATCCAGCTCATCGCCTGTATGCCCATCCCAGCCCTCCAACATGCCATCAGACACTGGACTTAAACTGCAATCTATTTCTTCCAGGTGAGGATTTAAGATCACAGCAGGCAGAGGCATCAGGGTCCTCAGCAGTGCTGCTGGTGTGAGCAGCTGGGCAGGGCTGGCTGGGGCAGGCAGGCACGGCACGGCAGGCGCCTCGCAGGGAATGCCAGGCTCTCCCGAAGGTTTCACTTAAAGAACAGCCTCATTGTTTTTCCCAAACAATACTGAGCAGATGGGAGAATTGAAAGTGTGTTGCAACCTTCCCTCTCTCCCCCCGCCGTGCCTGGCCTGCTTCTCCCATCCTTTGGCAGACGATCTGAGCTCCCGGATGGAAACCAGTTCGCCAGAGCTACTGGTTAAGGGGGTAAGCTCCAGTGCTGCCCTCTCTCACTGGAAAACTGCAGCGCTCTTGGGGAGGAGATTTGCCAAACGATGCCCCAGTAAGAGACGTCCAGCAGGGAGCTCCCTGCTACGGCCACATGCCTGAGTCAGTGCTGGCAGTCGGGTGAGGTGCAGCAGGCAGCACTGGCTGGGGAGCAGCGAGAGCCCTCTCTGTACCCAGGCCACGGCGGCTGCCACCAGGCCATGTGTCCGCAGTGCCCCTTGCAGCAGGGCTCTGTCCCTCGGGCACCGCAGCAGGTCTCTTTCCCCAGGCAGTGATGGCTTTTGCCAGTACAGAGGTTTGCGCCAGGCCAGCCTGGCTGGGCTGCTCCTTGATGCCCCCAGGATTGGGTGCCACTTGCTGTGGCACGTGCAGAGGTTCATGCCTGGCTGCTGGTTCCTGGGCAGGCAGTGCGGGCACGTTGCCTCTGCACTGAAATCAGTCTCCAAGGATGCATTTGAGCACAGCACCAGGAGCTGGGCATTCCGCCAGGGTCCAGCTGGAGACCCTCTCCTGGGCCCCAGCAGACCCAAGGGGCCCAGAAGAGGGTCTCTGGATGGACTCCGGTGGGATGCCTGCTCCCAGTGCTCCAGCTGCTTTTGCAGCTGGCTCCCAGCTCACTGTGCTCCACCTCTGAGTACCTGGGTGGGGGTCTCAGGGAGCACCAGGGTGATTGCTAGGTGCCAGGGACAACCCACAGGTTTGCAGGAGCATGACCAGTCATAAAATTTGCCCATCTTTCTTCTGGGAGCATCCCAAACCTCCTTCTGTCTACCCTACTGCAGATCCAGGAGCCAGGGATAACTGCTATGGGTTTGGCAATGCCGACAGCTCCTTGTGTAGCAAGGGACACACATGTGAGGCCAGTGGCAGGTGGTCTGTGCTGGGGGTGTTCTGGAGCCCTGGCAGACAGAGCTCCCCTTGGTTCCCTGTGGGCAGGGTGAAGCCTCATGCATGGCAACAGTGCCACTGTCACTTCCCTGCTAATCTGTGCAGCTCACTCTTAATTTCCCAGCCTGTCCCTCAAAGTGGACAGAGGTGAGCTGGGGCAGCAAAAGTCCCGAGACAGGGACAGGGCTGAGGGTGGCACAAAGTGACCCTCCTAGCTTGACAGGAGGCTCGGCCGAGGGCCCAGCTGGGAGCATGTTACAGATGCCTTTGCCAGGGTTATTTCAGTGCCGCTGGGCTGCCAAGGCCCAGCTCGGCCCAGCTCTGGCTGGGATGGAGGCTTCCCGAGCGGTAGCCGTGATGCGAGCGGCCGTGCCGGACTGCAGGGGCTGGCAGTGGGGAGATGCGAAGGCAGCGCAGGGCGGCTCCCGCGCACGTTCCAATGTATCCACATCACCATCCGCGGCAACCGGGCCGGGAGAGCCTCCCTGCAGCGCGGGCTGGACGGCAGCGCCGGGGGAAGCACGGCGGGGCTGGGTCCGGCGGTGCAGACGGCGTCTCATGCCCTCCCGCTCAGGCTGAGTGGCAGCTGAGGCTAAGTCAGGGCAAAGCAGTGGAACCGGAGCCTTCCTCGCACGAAGGCGGCGGAGCGGAGGCTGAGACCCAGCTCCCGCCCAGCGCCCGGGCATAGCGCTGCGAACAGCTCGGGTCGGTGAGCAAACGGCTCCTGCCAGCCCTGGCACGGCCAACGTCTGCACGGCTTCCCACATCGGACCAAGCAAGGCAACTGGCAGCAACAGGCTCTGTCAACCCAGTGCCAGCTGGAGACTAGCATGGCGGGGAGGTAGTGGGACCCCCAGAAAGGATGGAATTGGAGAGCAGGGAGAGGTAGAGGGAAAGGAAAAGACNAAAAAAAAAACCAAACAAAACAGAAAAGAAGATAGAGGAGTAAAAAAGAATAAAAGAGGCATACTGAGGTGTAACTTGTACCAAGTCAACCACATGACAGGGAGCACCATACCCAGGGTCCCTGAACAGCCCTAGTGGTGCCCATCTGTGCTGATGCCTGTTCAGTGCCCATGCCTGCACCTGTGCCACCAACAGCCTCACATGCTACACCATATCCAGGGAGAGGCAGAGACAAGGCCAGGCCCTGTGCTGCCCTCCAGCACAATGCAGGTGCCATGGTGCTGCCAAGGGGACCCTCTTGAGCCCCAACAGGACAGCTGATCCCAAGCCTCTGAAGTGGAGCCAGACCTTGCCTGCAGCTCAGGCCCAAGGAAGGGTCCACAAGGAGAATTTCTACTGTGGGCACAGGGGTCCAGCAGCAGCAGTGCCCCCATCAAAGCTGAGCCTTCTTTGGGTGCGGCACAGGCTGGATTTGGAGCAGGCAGCAGCTGCCAGCAGAGAAGAGGTTACGAGCCGGGGTGGAGGGAGGGAAGCTGCCTGCTCAATAATTAAATAAATATCAGCGATCAATAAGGACAGAGCAAAGGCAGAGCTGCAGCGGCAGTGGTGCGGGCAGGGGGGAGTGTTCCTGAAGCCTCCCTGCCACGACTATACCAGCTGTCAGGGGGTGGCTTTAGGGATGCCCCCTTATGCCTGTGCCATGGGCCCTGGCACAGCCACCCCATGGCATGCCACACTGGTGTGGCCTGGAGTGACACCAGCATCCCCACGCACATGGTTCAGAGCCACCTCCTGACAACCCTACACACAGATGGGGGCCAGCGCAGCACCTCACCCTGCAGATGGAGGGGGTGCCCCCCCATGCTGCCAGGCATTATCCCCCACCATCCTCACCCGCCAGCGTGGCATGGCACAGCTGGTTGCAAATAGTCCGAAACTCGGAAGATTTTGAAGAAAAAGCCGGTGCGGATGGCCCCCCCCCCCACTTCCTCGCACCCCACCATGTGCCGCCAGGCGGGGG
>VWYK01016602.1:0-18273 GCA_013399775.1 Semnornis frantzii | reverse complement strand
TCTTGGCTCTTGGCCACTGGATCTGTTTGTTTCTTTCGCCAGTCTCCTCCACACTAACCTTGACTGCCCAGGTAAGATGCTGGTTGTTTTCTGTCTGGGCAGAGAGAGGGAGGCATCGGTCCCTTCTGGGCTTGCTTTGTCTGGGGAGGATTGGATTTCTGTAGTATTTCTAAATTGTATATATCTGTAAATACATTGTGTATATATGCTCATAAATGTAGCTTGGCTGTAAATATGGCTTTAGCTTACCTCCAAGCTGTCTGAGCTGGTCTGATAAATCACAACTGGCGAGGCGGGGAGGAAGTTCCCAACCCACCACAATACTCTTCCATCTTGTAGATAGGATCATGGTAACTTTTTGGGGGGGACTGTGCATCGTGCCAAGTCTATATTCTGTCTTTATCTGAAGCGGTTTTAGACCCCTGCATTAGTTTCCTGCAGTAAAAGACCGCCATTTGCTTTTGTGTATCTCCTCAGTTATCGAGTGGAAAATGATAAGAAGAAATTTCTCAACAACTCTTCAAACTGAGAGTTGCTTATCTTTTCTTTCAGCCAACTCTTGAATGAAATATCACTGCAAGCTAAGGGAGGCACTATTTGACACAACAATAGATAGCTCTCCACACCTGTCAAGTTAAAGAGTAACTGGAAGGCGCTGTGCTCAGATTTATTGTCTTCCCTAAGTATTATCCAGACATGCTTTTCCCTGTAAATAAATCTACAGGCTAAACATTGGAGATATCTGTATGTATAGCATATCTTTATCGGCATATGTATATTGTATACATGAATATATGTGCATCAATACATCACTGAATCACAGAACCTTAGAGGTTGGAAGGAACCTCCAGAGATCATCGAGTCCAACTTCCCTGCCAAGGCAGGATCCCCTAGAGTAGTTCACAGAGGAATGCATCCAGGCAGGTTTTGAAAGTCTCCAGAGAAGGAGACTCCACAACCTCTCTGGGCAGCCTGTTCCAGGGCTCTATCACCCTCACTGTAAAGAAGTTTCTCATGTTCAGGTGAAACCTTCTGTGTTCCAGTTTGTAGCCATTGCTGCTTGTCTTATTGCTGCTGACCACTGAAAAGAGATTAACCCTATCCACTTGACACCCACCTCTCAGATATTTGTACACATTTGATAAGATTCCCCTCTCAGTCTTCTCTTCTCCAGAGTAAACAGCCCCAGGGATCTCAGTCTCTCTTCATAAGGGAGATGCTCAAGTCCCCAAACCATCCTGGTGGCTCTCTGATGGACTCTCTCCAGCAGGTCCCTGTCTGTCTTTTGGGGGACCCCAGAATTTGACACAGTACTCTGGGTGTGGTCTCACCAGTGCAGAGTAGAGGGGGAGAAAAATCTCCCTAGACCTGCTGGACACACTTTTCCTGATGCTTCTCAGGATGCCATTGGCTGTCTTGGCCACAAGGGCACATTGCTGGTCCATGCAGAACTTGCTGTCCACCAGGACTCCAAGGTCTTTCTCCACAGAGCTGCTTCCCAGCAGGGCAGCCCCCAGCCTGTGCTGGTGCCTGTTGTTATTCCTCTCCAGATGCAGGACTCTGCACTTGTCCTTATTGAACCTTATAAGTATTGCCTTCAGCCAGCTCTCAGCCTGCCCAGCTCGTTGGATGGCAGCACAGCCTGATGGGCTGTTGGCCACCACCCCCACCACCATTTTTGTATCATCAGCAAACCTGCAGAGGGTACACTCAATGCCTTCATCCAAGTCTTTGATAAAGTTACTGAACAAAACTGGATCTGGCACTGATCCCTGGGGAACACCACTGGCCACAGGCCTCCAACTTGACTCTGCCACTGGTGACAACCCTCTGAACTCTGCTGCCGAACCAGTTTTCGATCCACCTCACAGACCAACCATCTGTGCCACATCTCCTGAGCTTATCTATGAGGATGTTAAGGGAGACAGTATACATGTGTATGTGTGCTGAATGGTTTGAACAACTGAGTGAAAAATCAAGACCTTTGTAAAAGAAACTAAATTTAGTATTCCATTACTGTTTTCCCACCCAATGACCATCCTCTAAAATAGGTCAGTTCATTAGTGGAGTCCACAACTGAGTGGTTACAGATGCAATATATCCATCTTAGGCACTGTAAAGGCTGAGTGCTAGAGCCTGCACTTCCTTTAAGCACCTTAAGGTCAACAGAAAGAGTTCCCCTGTTTTCATTTGACTTTGATTGGGTCCTTGATGTGCTAAACTGAACTTTCCCACGGTTTAAAGAAAAATCTCCCATCTGCAAAAAGGACAAGAGAGCAAAACTTGTTGTGTTATCAGGGGTATGAGGGTAGTATCTGCACAGAAACCAGGCAGACCTTGGAAGTGAACCATTGACACTGTGCAGCGAGGGTTTCAGTTATGAGGTTCACTTAACCCCAGAATGCTGCTGCAGCAGAAGGCCACAGGTGTTTCATTACTCTTTCTTGGTTTGTTCTATCTTTGCAGACATCTCGGAGACACCATGCATAACATGGGTTTATTCGAGCTTTCTGCCTGGGATTGTGACCTGACCCCACATCACTGAAGAACAGATCTCATCCCAGCTAGCCTGTGTGAGATCTTACAGTTCTTGTCCTTCACAAATACTTCTTAGCCCCTTCTACTGCCAATTAAATCTGCCTATTGTGAAGAACGATAGCAGCATTTTCTACGTGCACACATCCCCTAGACTGAGACCACGCTCACTATATATTAAGAATGTAAGTGCACTAAGTCCATTCACAACACACAATAAGTGCACAATTCAATTAACTAATGCAATTCATATTTCATTAGGATAGAAGCTGTTTGTGACCTTAAACGGACAACAATTTCATGACAGCATTGCAGAATTTTAATTGGATGGGGAAATAACAAAGAAAAATGAAACAGGGAAAATGCACTGCCTGGCAGAATTGTTCCAAGGAATTCAAAAACAAAAGAAGCAGTTGTTCTAAGTCCTTCTCCTCCTTCCCCCTTACTAATGATGCAGAGAACAAAACATTACTGCCTCTGATTAACCATTTGTAGAGAAGACCACCTCAGCATTTGTGGTATGCACCTTGCATGTATCTAAGTGAAGAGCAGGTCCCCTAAGCAGGATGTTTTTTTCTGTCACTTCTATCTGTTGTCCCATCAGTTTTGTTTCAAAGGCTAAAATACTGGGCCATAAAATAACTTGTGAAGGAGAGTGGTAAACCTCCAACAACGACAGACTGTTAGTATCGTTAGTACAAAACAGCACACAAAATCTCAAGACATAAAAGGCTGTGTAACTGAAGTTGAGAGCTGTGATTGATATAATACTTTTTTGGTGATAGTCTTAAGAAAAAGAGACTAATAAGTTTAGTTATTATGGTCTTGTAGTAATTTCATCCTTAGTCCACGTACGCTGACCCTATGTGAGAAAAACTCACTACGATTACCAATTCAGTTTCATTATTTTACTGACTACTGCTAAAACTGCATCTTGTGTTACAGGAATATAAAAGGATAAGATCCCTTGGGTTTTAAGTAGCGCATTAAAGAGAAGACAGAAGGATGAAACTACCAGGTTACAGTCTGTGGTCTGCACAAACACGCTCTCTCCCCTTTGCTCCCCTCCTGCACTATGACTTCTGTTTTGAAGGTAAAATCAGTAAACAAATGTTGCACAAAGCTGCCCAGATTTTGTATTAAAGGCAAGATGCTGTATAGGAAGCAACTGGATGTGTCTGTTTAATCAGGGCATTTGTTGATCTGGGTCAATAACAGGGTGGTTATTTGTCCCTGGCCAGTGGGTGGCAATGGCAGCAAATGGCTTAGGGTAGACCAGGGCTGATTTTGATAAACATGTCCAGATGGGTATGATTTAAATCAGTAAATATATTGCTTATATAAAGTGATATTTTAAAATTATTTTAAGACCAATGTTTACATCTGGCAGTTCCTAGATGCTCCATGTATACACTTAACATAATACTTGAACCAAGAGTATAATTGGTGAAGGAAAGGAGCTTTGCTTTCTCTGATCCAAACACCTCTGCTGTTTTTCTTCTTTATGATATATTAGAGCAGAGCCCTTCTGTCTGTATATTAATATCATTTAGCAGTGCTTTTCTCAAAATTACTGTGAGCTGAAGCTAATTCTGCTGGAAAAGATGAAGTTACTTCATTTGCAGTCATGTCAAATAACTTTTTTTTGATGCAATGAGAAGCGTCAAAACAGTACAGCTGCTGAACGAGATGATAAAAAGGGAGTTTCCAGAACTCACTGCTATTAGCTACTCACCCATACATTCCCTTCCTCTCAAGTTTCAAGATGAGATTACTATATAAAAAGGGTAATTTGTAAAAAAGAAAGAAAAAAAATAAAAAGAAAAGAAACTATCTGAACAAATCTGCAAATATCAACCTGGGGGAATTC
Organism: Semnornis frantzii; assembly: GCA_013399775.1. Taxonomy (NCBI): domain Eukaryota; kingdom Metazoa; phylum Chordata; class Aves; order Piciformes; family Ramphastidae; genus Semnornis; species Semnornis frantzii. The sequence continues at coordinate 13,868 of VWYK01016602.1, read as the reverse complement.
CCACATCTGTGTGCGACCTCTTGATCAAAATAAGGCATCCTTGACCCCCAAAAAATTCTACTATTTTTTAAGTACTTAACTCTTCACTCAATATGGTGTCATGCTTTAGGAAAGCTGCACTTCGACTTCAGCTCAGCCTGCATCAGACCCCTTAAAGGCTAGACCAATGACTGCCCAAGGACAAGCAGAGCTGTGGGGACCAGGGTGGTGGCCACCACTGCTCAGAGCGGCAGCATCTCGCATGGCCCCAAAACACTGCGCTGAGTCCCCGCACCATGGAAGAGCTCAGCCCAGGCTGTTTATTTGTAATGAGGACCATTGTGCAGCCAAATTGCTCTCTGCAGCTTCCTTTTAATTTTTTTTTTCTAATTTTTTGGCTTGTCTGGTGGAGGACGAGGAAATGTATCCCAAAAAAATGACCTCTCTTCAGGCGTGCAGGGGCCGCCTTCCAGTCTGCTTGCTGGCCTTGAGCTGACCATGTCTGAGACATTTTGCTGTGATTGTTTTTTATTATTTTGCTTTCCATAGAGTTTTTTGCCAGGCTTTTTCTTTTTTTTTTTCTTTTTTTTTTTTTTTACCGTAGTGCAAAACTAGAGCCACCCTATAGCTGGGTGGGATCTGCTCTGCACTGCCAGTGATGCCACCAATAGCTTTTAACTAGAAGGAAGCTGAGGCTAAAGAGCAGAGAATATTTCTCACCCCACATTGTTCTCAGAGACTATTTCTGGCACAAAGGAAGGACTCACAAAATGACCATCAAACTTATTTTACCTAATTCCACAAACGACTCAAAGTATTCCAGAGATGTGCCTCAAGCCTCGGAGGACCTGTGGCAAATTTTCTTCCCTGGTTAGTCACAGAAATGAAAGCATTGACAATCTAGGAGCTGCCTGGAAGTGCTTTCTTATAAACAGGGTGGGGGGGTAAAACAGCATTCAAATGATACATGAGAATTTCAACAGGAGTGGGTCCAAATATTGTGCTCTAAACTGAACACTCTGATAATCATAACAATGTGGTTTGCAAAGCATCACTTTAAAAGGTCAGCTATACCACCCTCTGAGTGCAAATTGAAAGCACAGCGGATATATTGAGTCATACATATTGTTCATTGTCATTTGCATTTGGTGAAATCCCTGCATTTTACCCAATTTAGCAAGCAAGCACCACCTCAGGCTCCCTTGGCAATACTCACCTCTAAACACAGTTACTGTTTACAGGGCCAAACCAGCATCTCGGCCCATCCTGCACCAGTCAATCTTCCTTTGCTCTTTTGATCAGTGCTTTTGCCCTTTCAAGTCTCCGAGTCACTTTAACGAAAGGAGAGGGAGTAGGCACACTGGAGTAATGTGGGTTTCCCAGCTTTGGTTCTGCTTAGTGCATGTTGGGCTGAAGGAAATGACCACCTGTATCAGTTTGCAGACAGCCACTAGAGCAATAGTGTGGCCAGTAGGACTAGGGATGCCATTCTGTCCCTGTACACAGCACTGGTGAGGCCTCACCTCGAGTGAGGTGTGCAGCTCTGGGCCTCCCACCGCAAGAAAGATACTGAGGTGCTGGAGCAGGTCCAGAGGAGAGCGGTGAGACTGGGGAGGGGGGCAGAGGGAAAGTCTGATGAGGAGAGGCTGAGGAAGCTGGGGGTGATCAGTCTGAAGAAGAGGGGATCTTAATCACTCTCTAGAACTACCTGAAGGGAAGTTGTAGTAAGGTGGGGGTCAGGCTCTTCTCCCAGGCAACTTGTGACAGGACAAGAGGGCATAGTCTGAAGCTGTGCCAGGGGAGGTTTAGGTTGGATATTAGGAAGCACTTCCTCACAGAAAGGGTGATTAGGCACTGGAATCGACTGCCCAGGGAGGTGGTGAAGTGTCCCTGGAGGTGTTTAAGAGATGTTTGAATGAGGCACTTAGCGACATGGTCTTGTGGATGTGGTGGTGTTGGGTCATAGGCTGGACTAGATGATCTCAGAGGTCTATTCCAGCCTCAGTAATTCTGTGTGATCAGAAGCTCAAAGTTTCTATTTGCGTGGATAAAGACCAGCTTAATTCCACCAACACCATGTAGAGCTGTGGGGGTATGTGTCGTGGTTTGGCCTTCCTGAGCTCAAATACCCTTTTTAAAAACAATCCTCAGCGTCTGACTGTGTGGCCTCTTCCCTGGTTTTTGCACATCACCTATCACTGCTAGGGACTGTCCAGCTTCCCAATAGTCACGCCAGTGGCATATCCAATGAAAACATGGCAGAAGCTGTCTTCACCCTTTTGGGGACTACACCTGAAGAATAAGCAAATTTTGTGGGTGTTTAAGCCTTTCTTTGTCCTATGAACAATGTCAAAATGACTCATTTGTGCTTCAGCTGAAATGTATAGTTGGTAGTTGCTGGCAAGGAATAATTTTATTTCTAGATTTGTAAATAGAAGCAGTCCACCACACCAAGCCAGCTCTTGGGCCCTGTTACTGAGGTGAGGTTTTGGTGTCAAGGGTGGCGCAGGGTCTCCAGTTGCGGCAGATGGCTAGGTCTGGTAGCTACAGCCACTGGTGGCTGTCAGGGGAAATGAATTGTCCAGCTACAGGGAGACCAGGAGGAAGGAGAGGAAAGGAACAGAGGCACTGATGGACACTTCAACCATTTTGCAAATAAAGCCTAATGAAAGGGATTGTGGAGTCTCCTCCTCTGAAGACTTTCAAGACCTGTCTGGATGTGTTGCTGTGTGACCTGAGCTAGATTCTGTGATCCTGCTCTGGCAGGGGAATTGGACTCGATGACCTATGGAGGTCCGTTCCAACCCCTAAGATCCTGTGCTCCTGTGAAACCAATGCCCTTTACAGAGACACACAGGCACACAAAGCAATACAGAGCCTAATCCAAAGACCACTGAAGGCAGAGGAAAACTCCAGTCATGCATGCTCCGAACTGAACTCTGTATGGAGGGCTGTCAGAACGCATGCCTTTGACAAACACACTTTAAAACTAGTTGGTTTGTTGAATGAAGGAGAATTTAGACCAAACTGTGTAAAAGCACACACACACACATATATATCATGCAGAAAAGCTTTCTCAGGAGAGAAATCACCCCAAGGTCCACTTATAAAACCTAGTGCTTTTATAGTGCCCTGGAAACAATAATGTTGTCTATAAGGACTCAGTGAATATTTTCCATCCACGAGGGTATGTTAAGTCACACACCTTCTCCCTACCATGAACAGAAAAGACAAAGCTTAGGAGATTTCACTTAGACCCCTAATCCAGGCTGCAGAAGCAACTCAGATGGAAAACTTGTAATTGAAACCCACTCACTTGCTCCCTCTCTCCATCAGCCACCAGAAGGAGCACACTGGCATCATGCTGGGCTAGAATGCTCTGCCATCTGTGGATCCTTCTTATCTCCCTACTCTGCTTGGTCTGGGGCAGATGTGCTGCCATGCCTGGTGTGGTGGGTTAGGAATATCTCCCCCCTCCCCAACTGAAATTTACCAGACCAGCTCAGCTGGGTTGGAAGTAAGATAAAGCTATGTTTACAGCAAAGCTGAATTTACAATTGTATATACACAATATATTTACAATTATATATAATTTAGAAATAATACAGAAATCCAAACTCCCTCCTGTACAAAAAGAAGCCCAGAAGGGGCTCAAAGCCACCATCTCTCTCCCAGACAGCAAAGCTTACTTCTTGTCTGTTAGCCAAGGTTAGTGGAGACATTAGAGCAGAGCAAAGAAGTCAAGGGAAGAAGCATCCCAGAGCAAAGAAGGACAAATTATTTACATTTTGGCTTTTTATCCCTTTCAGCAAACCAATGAATGACATAGACTCTATCATTATTTTCTTTTTACAATCGATGATCTAAATTGTCTCATTGCCATATTCCAATTAGCCTCAGACCAGCACACCCAGCTCTCTGATTCCCTTGTCTGCCCATTGACTCCCCAGTCCCCACCCAGGCTGCAGCTCATGCAGCTCTGCACTGCTTCCCTGCCGCTGCCCCACACCAAGTTTCTCTGAGGTTCAGTAGGTCCCTTCTGTGATGCCTGCTCAGAGCTACCCACTGATGACTAATAGTGTGTAAAAGTCAATTACATTCATATTCTGAGTTGCCTGCTACTTAAAATGTTAACGATGGGGAAACTTGCCCTACAGGAATGAGGATGGGGGCAAACTTTTATTAGCCCCACATGGGCATTTATCTGTTTTTAATGTTACATTGTCCTAGGGAAAAAAGTGCCATTGTTCACAGTGTTGCAGGCAGTCAGCTGCACTCAATTTAAAATTAAAAGGGGAAGAAAATATAAATGAAAAGGGGGAAAAAAATAGGGGTGGTGGTGGTGGTGTTTCTGCCTGACGCACTCCAGTATGGCAGGCTATGGTAACTTGCCCCAGAAATTTTTATTGAATCCAGCCCTTCAGTACAAAAGAATTCATTAACTGCTTCATGATGTAAAGTCTGCTAAAGATATTACATTCGCTGGCTAAAAGTGAGGCTGTTCCCATACAACCTAATTGTTGCCTTCAGTGATCAGCATTGAGTCCCAACTTGCCTCTCTGAGTCAAAATTATCATATTATGCACACAAATAGAACCTCTCTGGTTCTGACTCCAGCCCATGCTATGGCCCTGCCCATGCTAACGCTGCTGAAGTTGAGACTGCCAGAATTCAGCTCAGGGAAAGGCACAGCCTGGGACTACTATGTGCAAGGCTGGTGTTTAAAATCGGTTGGGGCTGGGACTTTTGTGGGCTGAACTCCCTCACCACTCTGAACCTGTAGTGTGACAGACCCCTCCTCCCACCCTCCCCACCACACACAGTGCACGGATGGCACAGAAACCATTGTGCCAACTCTGTGCACCACCCTTATCTCACATTGCTGAGAACACCTACTCTTGGGGCAGGGCAGGATCCACTCCAGTAAAGTTACATCACTGTAAAAACTAGCAGAACCAGGTGTCTTCTGCATGGAAAACTGAACTACACCAACACAATCTCTCTGTTACCGCAGAACTTCACCTTTGAAAAAATGTTCTTTTATTGGCCTTAAAAACGGCTGAGGACAAGAGAACCCAGCGTGAGTCTGGAAATTCTACATACTGCAGTATCTTCAGATCAGTTTAAGGTTTCCATACATTTTCCAGTTTGCACACCGCTGATGCACACATGGTGCTGAAAGAGATGCAGTAGGGGAGGATGTTTATTATGCTTACTGACCAGGTGGCCCGAACTACCTGAATTACACTTTGCTGCCTTCAATTCATCATACCAACTTAACGAACAGAGAAGCTGGGTGATCTCAAACAGCCAGCCAGGAGAAACAAAAGAGAAGTCAGGCACAGTGTCACCCAGCTTGAACCAGCCCACTGGTACCTTTCACGTGGCTGCAACCATTCAGCTCCCAGTGTGAATGAACCAGAGCCATTGCCAAGCAAACAGATAAGAGTCTAGAGGAACTGATCAATATGTTTAGATAAGGTGCAACGAAAATACGTAGCAACCTGCCTCTTTGTCTGTGCTTGGTAAAGAGAGGAAAATAAAAAATCCCTCCATTGGCTGCTTCAAGCTGACTTCTGCGACACAGTTAATTGACACCACTGTAACCATGGAGTTAGCCTAAGTTCAGGATAAAGCAGTGGCTTTATTAAGAAACTCAAGCACAGAAATGCAGTCAGAAAGTCCTACCTAGGTCTCTTTGGCAAATGAATCCTCTGAACCCAACTTAGCCACCTGCACCTTCATGTACAGTGTTTTTACAGAGATGATGATGGAAGTTTAAAAATAATTCAAAATAGGTCAGTTATGCTTGAAATAGGCAAATGAAGATTAGAGAAAAGCTGCAAAAAAACCCAACCAACAGCTTAAGTGAACATGAGGTGACATTAAAGGGTATGTAAATATTTATATGTAATTTTATAGCAGTATGCTATATACTGTACTCCTTTCACACATCCATTCCAGCAGTAACTAATTGAAATTTCTGCAGCTCTGAAAAGGACCTTTATTGGGACTGAGAAAACAAAAACTAGGACAGCACTGAATATGAACTACTTTTGAGACATTTCTGTGACCAGGGCTGTACTCAATTCTTTTGCTGTTTTCTTGCAGAGAAGGAGCTAGGCAGATTGAAATAATGCAAGTCTGTTTATAGAACAAACTGGAATGAGACTTCACCTGCAGATGCCGAGTACACAGACAAAGCCTTCCTCTGGCTTCTCTTGAGTTTGTTATAAAGCTGAAGAAGGCACATTTCATCTGTCTCAACTACATACACACACACACACACACACACAAATGTAGCCACACAGAGGACAGAAAGAGTAAGTAGTCTTTGTATAAAAATCCCTTCTATCTTCAGCTGAACATTTTTCTGCTGTGTCAAATTCAGAACACAGTGCAAAACCAAAATCCAGAGGAGGGAATTTTGAGTCTTCAGGGGATTTTTGCCTCACAGATAAAATTAAGACCATGAGCTTACCTGTGTCTTGTATAAGAGTTTCTTAGCTTTCTTTTGGCTGTATGTTTGCACGACAAAGTGTTTAGCACAGGAAATTCACTGATTACACATCATAAAAAGGCTGTTGCTAATCAAATTTCACAGGAAAAACTTATCAAATTGCTTATGGGGATGGGGGACAAGGGGTATGAATCCCAGGTACATTGTATAGCATCCATGTTTGTTCAAATGTATTTGCTGCAAGCACAGTATTATCCACCCAACAAACGGCCAAACCCTCAAGCAGGCTGTATCCTAATGCTGGAGTGCAAGGTGTATGGACAAGTTGCTCCCCCTACTCAATTCTTTCAAAAACAACTTCTCCTTAATTTACTTAGGTACTTTATTTATCGCCTGGCTTTAGCTTCGGTTTGCATCCACTGAGTCCAAGGGATTCCAAGTCCTGTTTCAGCCTGAGATGTCAATAATTCACCCTTAGGACCTGCATTATCCTCATGCTACTACTCCCCTTTCTGGGACAATAAAGACTTGTTCCCTTCCTTGCTTACCAGAAGGACCACAAGATGACCTACAAACTACACTAAAAGAGACTATCCCTTTTAAAGTGGGTTTCAGGGGGTTATTGAAGCTCTTCCATTTTGTTTTAAGCCTTTAAAATTAGTCAGTAGAAGAGGATGAATCCCACATCTTATGCCTGGGCCAGCATCAGTCTGCAATGATGTCTAATACAGTTACTGAAGGCAAAACGAAACAGCATCGACAGGAAGCAACAGAGATGAGGGCTTGCTCCATAACTCACAGCCATGGGAAGATTCCTCTGGGATGACCACTGCAGCCCTCATCAAGTTCTTTGAAAAGACCAAGCCAGTGCTTCTTGAGCTTTTGCTTCCAGATTGCAGGATGCAATACTCACAGTAATTATAACCCTAGCATTTGGGCTCATAACAAAAAGAGGCAGCTCCTGGCCAAGTGCAATTGTAAGTAGCACTTACATTTTATCAAAGCCTAAGCTAACAGATGCACTCCTACAATCCAGAAAACACTGAGCTACGATGTCCCTTATTTGCCTGCTAGAACCAGGGATGCTGTAATAACCATGTCCTTAAACTGCAATCACTTTTTTTTTCCACCTGAAAATTTGCTTTAATGAATCATTGTGGTAGTTTAGAGTTAGCACTCTAATAAATTCTAAATTATAAACATAGGATAGAAAAATTCCAGAGATGTCAAACAGGAAAAAAAAAAGTAAAAAGCACATAAAATAGAAGATTGGTTATGAAAGAAAAAGAATAGATAAGCCTGTACCATTTCACTCCTTTGTTGGACTAGCATAAACTCTGCTGCACAAACTGCTCTGGCTCCTGCCTCCTCTTTTTTTCCCTGTGCTGGCTGATCTTGCATGGCTACACTAACCTTGGCTGAGTAGGTAACAGTGGGGTGCAGTTTTCTCTCTGTAGGGGGGAGAAGGTGGTGGCTGTTAGCACCTTCTGGGTTTGTGCAGGGGGAGATCTTTGTGTTATTGCTCAGTTGTAAATAATTGTAAATATATGTAAAGATATTTTGTACACATGCATTGGATTATATGTATTTAAGTTTTAGTTTTGCTGTAAATGCAGCTCTATCTTGCTTCCAAACCTTCTGAGCTAGTCTGGTGATTTTATTTTTTGAGGGTAATTTTAATCCTACCACAATCCTAAATTAACTGTAGACATAATAATGATTCAGACTGTCCTGTAATCACCTAGGGCAGGCAAATTATCATCTGTCTGAGCATAACAGTGTGCACAGATTAGGGTTTTTTCCCCAGGCCAAAAAGAAAAAACATTCTCTAGAAGAAAGTCCTGTAGAATGCCCAGCAGCTGTGACAGAAGTGGGAGTCACACTGTCAGGGTTGCAAAAAAACCATGCTCAGCTTTAGAAGCACTGCTTCCAGTGAGATGGAGATTCGTGGGGCAATCCCCACACTGACACTGAGATACTGGCTTCAAAGAAAGAAAAAAGGATCACTAAAATAGTGAGGCATCAAGGGCATGCAAGAGCAAAGCTCTTGTGGAGAGGACAGTCATTCACTCTGCCTCTAAGTCACATGAAATACTGAGAATAGTCCCAACACCTGTTTTGTCCAGCCACGGGGATGACTGGGGGACTTGAGCATCTCCCCTAAGAAGAGAGACTCAGAGCCCTGGGGTTACTTAGTCTAGAGAAGACTGATAGGAGATCCTACCCATGTGTACAATTATCTGAGGGGTGAGTGTCAAGTGGATGAGGCCAATCTCTTTTTGGTGGTCAGCAGCAATAAGCCAAGGACCAGTGTCTACAAACTGGAACACAGAAGGTTTCACCTCAACATGAGGAGAAAGTTCTTTACAATGAGCACTGGAACAGGCTGCCCAGAGAGGTTGTGGAGTCTCCTTCTCTGGAGACTTTCAAAACCTGCCTGGATGCATTCTGTGTGAACTACCCTGGGTGGTCCTGCCTTGGGAGGGGGGGTTGGACTTGATGATCTCTGGAGGTCACTTCCAACCTCTAAGGTTCTGTGATTCCCAGGACAAACACTTGAGGGAGGGGGAAGAAAAAAAAATGAAAAAAAAAAAAAAAAAAGAACCTGTGAGCATCCTTAGCTGCACCTTCAGAGGCAGAGGGGCCTGTCCTACTCACAGCCGCCGAAAGCAGCTTCTTTTGTGTGGATGCAAAATGCCTCTCTCTCCTGCCCGTGCTGCAGATTGATTTTCAGCACAGCTGCCCAGGTGGCTATGTGTTACTACTTGTAGATAAAGAACATCCTACTAAAGTGTATTTTAACTGCACAGCCAAAATGCTCTACATCTGTTCAGCTTGGATGGGTTCAGTGATTCAGTTAACGTAAGCTCAGGCTAGACTGAACCTATTAAGTGCTCAATTAAACCTGATCCACTGCATCCCTTCCTTTATTTCCTGCGCAACTGGATTCGTTTTTTTCCATGACACAAGCATTTCCCCAGCCTTTTGGAGAAGGCATTCAGCTGAAAAGCAGAGTGGTAGGAAATTGTTTGCTTTCGGTATGCTGTGACGGAAATGAAGTCAACATGATAGATTGGTTCTGAGTGGAGGTTATTTTTCCCAAGGTGTCAGGCTTGTGCTTCAGAAATGAGCCACCTCGAGCAGCAGAGAGTGCACGACCAGAACCACCAAAACATACATGACATATGGCAAAGCAAACGCCATCAAGAAATGTGTTACGAGCTCATGCTGAGCCATGCAAAGCCCAACAAGCATTTGCTTGTCACAGAGCAAAGCAATGGTTACAGCATGCAGAGGAAATTATGTCTGCGCCAAGAGTGTGTGTCTGGACTCAAAACTAGGTGAATGGAACATAATCTTCATCTGGTGTGCGGCAGAAAAGCTACAGAGCTTTCAGACAAGTTCTTAATGAGGTCTCACTCCATGCTTGCAGAGGCACTTGGTTTACAAGGCTGCAGCTTTGAAAATTCATAATGTAGGCCTCATCGTTTTCGACTTCTCCATCAGGAATTCTTTGTACAGATTTGTCGTTTGATACTCCACAGGAGATAAAAAGCTGAATGCCTCCCATCTCATATGGCTGCTGTTGACAAATTGACAAAAGCACTGAAATAAAAACTCTGCTCAATTAAATTTGGGAACGAAAGAAAAAAAAAAATCTGATAGGGGGCAGGGGGGGGTAAAGAATAAAGCCCACACAGCAGATTGCCTCCAACAGCTCTTACAGGTCCTGTGAGCTCCTGTGACACAGACAAACGGCACCTCCCGAAGCAGACATGACAGAGAGCTTCCCTTGAGGGCCGTGGCAGTAGTTTATGAACGTGCAACTTCATTAGCAGCTGGTGACCCCATTAGAGGAGGTTCCTAATTTCTTGGCTTGGACAAAACTCTCCAGGGACTGCTGTATGCCACGCACAGAGATCTTGTTGCTGGGGTGAGGTAGATGGCTTTCAAAGCCACCTTGAAGAAAGACTCAGTAATTCCAAGACCATCTTTGGACTTGGCAGAAAATGCAGCATCTCATTTCAAGTTTTGACAAATTGAATTGCTGAAAGTTGCAGAGACACCTGTTCTGCCGCATGGAAACCACACACTCATCCTCCCGGATGAGGAGCTGACACTGACAGTCACAAGTAGCCCAATGAAGCTCCTCTTTCTATAATTAGGGGAGAAGTGCGAGACTGATCATTTCTAATATGACTTCATACTGTTGTTTTTATTTAAAAACCAAACTGATAAAACAAAGAAAGGAAAGCTCATAAACAGCTGATGACCTGCTCCGTGTAGATCAGTTATAGATGAGCAACTGTGCTCTTCACAAAGGACTTTTGATGTAGGCAGCCTGTAAACAGTGATTTAAGACAGGCTGGGTTTGCGGGGTGGTGATGGCAGGGGACATCTGCAGCAGGCCTGAACTCTTTTGTCAATTAGCTCAAACCATGACAGATCTCAGAATCCTGCTTTCTGGAGACAAGGGTTTTTTAGGAAGCCTGTGACAGTGTCTAGTTGGGGGATGCTGCTGAGGTCTGGATCTTTTTTCTTGTCCCTTTACAAAATGGAGAAGAGGGAATAAATTACCCTGCAATTAGTGGTCCTGGTGGGAGGCATGCAGCAAACTAAGCATAGCAGGCACTGAAACTACGAAGATGGTAAAGAATCAATATCTACTGAGCAGAAAGAAGCTACTAGAGCAGCAGGGAAAGAAAGATCACAGGGTCACAGGATGTTAGAGGTTGGAAGGGACCTCCATAGGTCATCGAGTCCAACCCCATAGACTCTAGCTCAGGTCACACAGGAACACATCCAGACAGGTCTTGAAAGTCTCCAGAGGAGGAGACTCCACAACTTCTCTGGGTAACCTGTTCCAGTGCTCCATGACCCTTACAGTAAAGAAGTTCTTCCTCATGTTGAGGAGAAACTTCCTGTGCTGTAGTTTACACCTATTGCCTTTGTCCTATCACAGGGTATAACTGAGAAGAACCTGTCCCCTCCCTCTTGACCCCCAGCCCTCAGATATTTATAAACATTGATTAGATCCCCTCTAAGTCTTCTCTTCACCAGATCAAAAAGCCCCAGGTCCCTCAGCCTCTTCTCACAGGGCAGTGCTCCAGCTCCTTTATCATCATTGTAGCTCCCTCTTGACCTGTCTTGAGTAGATCCCTGTCCCTCCTGAACTGGGGAACCCAAAACTGAACACAATATTCCAAGTAAGGTCTCACCAGGGCAGAATAAAGAGAGAGGAGAACCTCCCTCCATCTGCTGGACACATTCCTCTTAATGCAACCTGTACTGGTGCCGTTTATTATTCCTTCCCAGGTGCAGGACTCTGCACTTACCCTTGTTGAACCTCAGTAGGTTCCTCTTTGACCAGCTCCAACCCCCCTGCCAGAGCAGGATCACCTACACCAGATCACACAGGAAGGCATCCAGGCAGACTCTGAATATCTCCAGAGAGGGTTCAGTTAAGCACTGCTAAAAGTTTTGACCTGAGTTTAAATCTTGGCTGGAGACGTAAGCAAGAGCAGAAGCATTAGCAAAAGCCTATGGTGATAAAAAGATGTGGTGAACATTGTACTAACAGGGTTTCAACACTCTGCTCTGGCTGCTCCTGTAAGGTTCTCATCTGTGCTTTGGAGAGAAAGGGGATATATATGTTGTCACTTGTACATGATGTATCAACTGTGGTTCCAAACACGTTCATCTGGCACGATTTTCTGTTCCTTTCCTTAAAAATCTCCTTTTATGGCTGCCATGCAGTAGATCTGTTATTTTTAAACTACTGCCTTCCCCTCTGCCCCTCCCCCCCTTAATACTCATCTGATTGTCAAAGCTTGACCATGGATTCTCAAAACATACATCTGCATTCTTCCACAGCTTCACGCTGAGTCCATTTGAGATTTTTATCAGTAAGCCTGGGAGGTTTTGTGGCCTCAGCCCCAGCAGCTACAGGTGGGAAGTGCTGATTCATTAGCAAGAAAGTTTGAAGGCGGCGAAACTACCTTCTGCCATGGCACTGTAGCTGAGCAGTAAGCTGCCTGGCTGCTGTAGCAAGGTTTCCAACGAAAGGCATCTTTTAAGAAGTATCAGCAGTTTAGAACTGCTGGTATTAGTGAAGGGTAGTTTTTCAAACTGTCCCAAACTCTCCTCTCTTCCCACTTCTGTGCTGCTGTTCTACTCTGGAAACCTCTTTTTACTGTTTGTTTCTAAAATGCTGACATTTTCATTTCAGAGAGCTGCTCTTCAAGTGTGCTGGTTTGAGGCTAATCGGAATATTTTAATGAGAGAGATTAGATCGTTGGTTGTGAAAAGAAAATGATGATGAAGTCTGTATCATTCATTGGTTTGCTGACGGGGATAAAAAGCCAAAATATAAAGAATCACTCTCACTTGGGGCTGTGTCACTGGATCTAATCATTTACTCTTAACTCTGATCTGCTCTAATATCTCTCCTTTAATTTCAGCTAACAACTAACAGGTAAGCTTTGCTGCTTTTGTTTTTGCTTGTCTGTCTGAGATAGAGAGGGATAAAGGGGATAGTTTTGAGCACTTCTGGGCAGTTTCCTTTGTCCAGGAGGGAGTTTGGATTTCTGTATTATTTCTAATTTGTATATCATTGTAAATACTTGTAAATATTGTGTATATATGCTTGTGAATTTTGCTGTGCTGTAAATATAGCTTCACCTTACTTCCAAGCCATCTGAGCTAGTCTGGTAAATTTCAAATAGTGTGGAGAGGAAAGTTCCTAACCCACATCACTGAGGCAAAGCTATGGCTGCCGTGAAGTGGTTGAGCTCTGCTGACTTTTCACTGGAGTTCCACCAGCTTGCACCACCTGGAGCGCAGCCCTCTCCACATTTTCAGACTCAGATCTGCTGTATTTAGAAGCAAAAATCAATTTCACCAGTTTCTTAATCTTGTTAGCTCTATAAAATCATGTAGCAGGGCAGTGAATAGCAGCTGGCAGCATCTGTCACAGAACAAATTTTACCAGTGAATGGAACATCTCCTCAACCATCTGTTTGTAATGTGTAGAGAGAGGAATTTCCACTGCTGGTGACTTCAGCCACTGAGATATTTGCAGGAAATCTCATGTGGTCATTCAAAAAAACCCCAAACCTTCGACAGTCATGTACCCAGCATACTTGAGATGAGTATGGAACTCACTCAGATATATAAAAGTTTACAGGTTGAAGAACTAGCAGGTGGCTGTGCATACTGATGACCACAGAATCATAAAATCACTGCAGTTGGAGAAGACCTCCAAGATCACTGATGCCAGCTATTAACATACCACTGCCAAGTCTACCACTAAACCAAGTGCCATATCTACATGTTTTCTGGACACTTCCAGGGATGGTGATTCAAACACTTCCCTGGGCACACTGTTCCAATGTGTAACGATTTTTTTCCTGAGGTCCAATCTAAACCT
>VWYK01016599.1:0-13078 GCA_013399775.1 Semnornis frantzii | reverse complement strand
TTTTTAAACTGAAAGAGGAGAGATTTAGACTAGATAGAAGGGTGGTTTTAAACTGAAAGAGGAGAGATTTAGACTAGATAGAAGGGAGGTTTTAAACTGAAAGAGATTTAGACTAGATAGATGTGAGACATATTTTACAGTGAGAGTGGTGAAACACTAACCCAGGTTGCCCAGGCTAGTGGTAGATGCCCATCCATGGAAATGTTCCAGGTCAGGCGGTTTGGGACTCTGAGCAACCTGATCTAGTTGAATATATCACTACTCACTGCAGAGGGTTGGAGTAGATGACCTTTAAAAGTCCTTTCTGATCCAAACCATTCTATAATTCTCTGTGGGGCAAATCTCTCCCTAAAACCCCCTGCAGCAAAGCAGGTGCCTCTGTCCTGCATGACTATGCCAACCCAGTTGCTGCTGGGGCATCAGCAAGTTTCTCTCTGCAACAGTCACTTCTGGAGCCAGAGAAATCCAACTTTTTCCTCTTTGCTGGCTTTCCATTAACACACCAACAGGAGCTCTCTTTTTTCACTTATCACCATCACTGTACTGTTTCCTGTTGCATTTCCAGCATGTCTCAATAAGGACACCCCTACGGACTCCTGAGCAGGGGGGAGTCATTAACAGAAAAATCAAACAAGCCATCATTAACAGAAAAAAACAAAGTAAGCCATCCCAAAGCCACGAGGTGTGGGGAAGCTTGGCTGGGGAAGCTGGAACTGGGGCTGGAGGTGATGAGGATGGATGATGCTGACGGACTCCACACTGCATCTCACCAGCACAGGGCAGGCAGCAAAAAGGAGCTTTACAGCAGGAACCATTCCACATCGACCCAGACAGTTAGAAAGATCCACACCTGTAAATACCTAGACTTCTCCTTTTGATTTGATTGCTGTTTTAGTTAATTTAGCCTAATGAAGAAGTGTTTTGGTACAAACAGTGGTTGCTAACAAGCACAGGGTGACAGCAGCAAGCACCAGCCAGGCAGAAGCCAGGGAAAACCCACCTAGGCTGCTCATGATGGAGAGCTGCTCAGCTCCAAAACCTCATTGCTCTTTACAACTAGTTGAAAGGAGGTTGTAGCCAGATGGGGGTTGGTCTGTTCTCCCAAGCACCCACAACAGAACAGGAGAACACAACCCCCATCTGCACCAGGGCAGGTTTAGGCTGGATGTTAGGAAGAAGTTCTTCATGAAAAGAGTGATTGGCATTGGAATGGGCTGCCTGGGGAGGTGGTGGAGTCACCATCCCTGGAGGGGTTTAAAAGGAGGCTGGGTGAGGCACTCAATGCCATGGGTTAGTTAATTAGAAGGCATTAGGTGATAGCTTGGACTGGATCTCAAAGGTCTTTCCCAACCTGGCTGATTGTGTTATTCTGTGAAAACACAGCTACAGCCTCCATGAGTTTGGCTTGGCCCTTCCAAGCCACAGCTCCCTTCATCTTCCTGGGTTTTAATAAGAAGGGCAGACTAAAAAAAACACACAAAACTCTTTCCTTCTTGCTGCATGATTCTACCTACCCAGGGTTAGTGGAACAGAGCAGAAGAAAGATGTCTCTGCCTCATCTAAATGATTGCCATCCATGAGATTTTTTTTTTTATGGTTTAAATGGAGTGAAAAGATGTTTTCCAAGCTACAGAGTAGCAATATGGTGATCTCACTTGAACATCTGGAATAGTTTCAAATGATTGCTTTAATTGAATAGAGCAGCAATTATAGAGTTATTTTGTTTCACATGTTTTGGAGGTTGTTTTATTTTTCTTGGTGGCTTAGAAGGGGCCACATGAATTGCAAAACGATGTTAGGCTGCCCTGCAGGAGAACCTAGTCCTAGCCCCAGGCAGCTGGAACAGCTCAGCAGCCTGTATCTGGGCACATCACAGATCCACCAGTCAGCTCCTGCTCTAAAATTAAACAGTCTAAAATATTTAAGGATGGGGTGGGTTTTTTTTTTTATTATTTTAGTAGTTTAAAATTAATTCCTGGACAAGGCTGCCCTGCCTTGCCTTAAGGTCCTTTGCAACGCTGGTGAGAAAGCAATTTCTGTACCCTGGTGTGCCTTGAGAGTGAACTGCTCTGTCTGAATTAGTCATGCTCAACTCTCTTCAGTTTGGCAGGCTCACTAATTTTTCCAGTGTGGATGGATGCTCTAGCAAGACCTGAGCATATGCCACCCTTTCCAAACCCTTCTTAGCCACCCACAGGCAGTACAAACAAGATGATGAAAAATTGCTGATCTCAAACCACATCAGTCCCAACCTCCTTAAAGCACAGGGCAGGTCTTCCCATGCTGAAGCACAAAACTGGTTATAGGACCAAGCACCAGCCCACAGCCTTGGCACCTCTATCCCACATCATGCTGCTTCTTCTGGTGGCCTAGTGGCTCCTCTGTGATAGGCACAGACCTCACAAAATCATCCAGAATTGGTATCAAGACATTGAGAGACACAAGCCAACTCTCCCCAGTGTTCATCTCTTGCTATACTTAATCATACAATGGTAAGGTTGGAAGGGACCTCAAAGATCATCTAGTTCCAACCCCCTGCCATAGGCAGGGACACCTCCCACTGGCACAGGTCACTCAAGGACTCATCCAACCTGGTCTTGAACACCTCCAGGAAGGGAGCAGCGACAGCATCCCTGGGCAACCTGTGCCAGTGTCTCACCACCCTCACTGCAAACAACTTCCTCCTGACATCCAGTTTCAATCTCCCCTCTGCCAGTTTAAACCCATTGCCTCTTGTCCTATCATTATAAGTCCTTCCCCAGCCTTCCTGTAGCGCCCTTCAGATCCTGGAAGGCTACTATAAGGTCTCCTTGAAGCCTTCTAATCCTCCAACTTTTATTTGCCCAGCCTCAACTTCCAGCTTTTCCTTACAGGAGTTAAGACCTGACTGTTCACTATTTATTATTTTCACCATGCAATAGATTCTTGGTTTGAGGGATAGGTTCACTTGGGGAAAGTTTCCCTACAGTTCAAACTACATGAGAAAATTTCACAGAATTAAGAACATCTAAGCTCTAGCAGTTCAAAAACCAGACAGGCACTTCTGCCCAGCATCTTGGCTAGTTGAAGCCAATTTGGGCACAAACCCAAACACAGCAACATGAGGTTTTTTTTTCAAACTGAATTAGAGGCAGTCAGGAAGACTGAGGTAAATAATGAAATAAAGGGTGGGATGTAGTTGGGTGAAGTACCTCAAGACCTCTTTGCCAAACTGTGCTTCAGATAAAAGGAAGAAGAATTTAAGGTGGTGATCACTTTTCTTAGAGGATTTGTTTTCCCTGTGAGTAAAACGAAGCCCTGGAAAAGCAGAGCCACCCTGGAGGTGCCAGCATGTGGGCACACTGCCCTGAAGACTGCTCTGCTCATGTCAGCTGGTGCAGCCCCATTGAGCTCTGGCTCAGCTGTCCTCCTAGAATCATAGAATTAACCAGGCTGAAAGAGACCTCCAAGCTCACCCAGCCCAACCTAGCACCCAGCACTATCCAGTCAACCAGACCATGGCACTAAGTTCCCCATCCAGGCTTTTGCTTGAACATCTCCAGGGACAGTGACTTCACCACCTCCCTGGGCAGCCCATTCCAATGCCAATCACTCTCTCTGCCAACAACTTCCTCCTAACATCCAGCCTAGACCTCCCCTGGCACAACTTGAGACTGTGTCCCCTTGTTCTGTTGCTGGTTACTTGGCAGCAGAGCACAGCCCCACCTGGCTACAACCTCCCTTCAGGTAGCTGCAGAGAGCAATGAGGTCTGCCCTGAGCCTCCTCTTCTCCAGGCTGCACACCTCCAGCTCCCTCAGCCTCTCCTCACAGGGCTGTGCTCCAGGCCCCTCCCCAGCCTTGTTGCCCTTCTCTGGGCATCTTCCAGCACCTCAACATCTCTCTTGAATTGAGAGGCCCAGAACTGGACACAGCGCTCAAGGTGTGGCCTGAACAGTGCTGAGTACAGAGGAAGAATAACCTCCCTGCTCCTGCTGGCCACTCTATTCCTGATACAGGCCAGGATGCCAAGGGCTTCCCTGGGCACACTGCTGGCTTATGATCTTCCAACACAAACCTTTGTTAAAAGCAAAACCTAAACCTGAATTTCAGCCCATGACACAAATCAGTTGACTTCTTGAGCAACCCAAAAAGCAAACCCAGTTTTCATTCTCAATCCACAGATGCACATTTGCTCAAGAGCAAACCCTTGTTATCATTCCCCAGCCCTTCAGCTGGTGGTTGCTCAAGGTAAAAAAAAAATAAAATTAAAAAAAAACAACATAAAATCATCTCAAGTTGAAATGTGATCAACCAAAACATGAAATGAATGCTGTGTTTTATTTAATAAACTCCAGCAACACAAGGCTGCCTGGGTAGACACAATGTAATTTGTCTTGGATGTAAAGATGGAAAAATAATTGATTTGTCTTCAAGACAATTAAAAAAGAAATAAAAAAAGTATTTCTGTGTTAACAGGAAAGAAGCTGCCAGGCTAAAATTCATATTTCATAAACTGTTTTTCCCATTGCCCTATATCAGCATGTGGAGATCATCAGTTCTTGGGTTTTTGCCCAAAGTCAAGAAATCATCAATATGTCCCTAGGAAGCCATTGCTGCTGGTGTTGGGAGCTGGCCTGAGAGCTACCTGCTAAAAAACCCACACCAAACAACCAAGCAGAAAGGAGGTGGTGAGAAATGGAGGCTGCTGGATAGCTCTTAAAAATAAGATTCAGGGTGAGAAAGTGCAGAGAAAGAGCAAAAAAAATAAGTCATTTTGTGCTTTTAAAGATAAACTCAGCATCTGGAATCATAAGACAGTTTCTGTTGAGCTCCTTTCTCAACCTGCAGAAACCAAACCCCAAAGCTTGTTGTAGTAACTCCAGTTACCAAATCCTAAAAAAAAAACCAAAACCAAACCAACCGATAAATTGAATGAAGAAACCACACCAAGGACTTTTTTAACCTCATGATTCACTGACACCTGAAGAGGCAGTGCTCTTTAAAACTCTCCTCTTTAGGACACACTGGGATGATGGCAGCACACAAAAGGAAAAGAACCACCAGTACAGGCAGAGAGCTCCAAGAGCTCCAACTTTAGAGCACCAAAAAGAAATCACCTGTCCCTGTAAGGGATGATATGTGGTGATCAAGCCTCAGAGCCAGCCACAGACTGGCACAGGCAGGCAGCAGTCTCAACACATTGGATGGAAGAGCAAAGCTATGGTCCCAGGCTTTTTTGGTTTGCAGGTAAAGCCCAGCAATGGCATTGCCTGGCACAGTGATGGTGCTCTGAGGTGCCAGCAGGATATCCTAGCTGCCAGAACACTCTGCTGTGCTGTCAAGCTTGGAGTCAGGCTTAGTTCCCACCAAGACCCAATGTGCCACGGTGGCCACCAGCATCTCACTGTTATACAAAGCATCTTGGATTTTGGTAGCAATTAAGCCACTTGAAGGGTATCAGATTCCTGCTGCCCATGGGGCTGTGTTACTAATTGGGACTAAAACCACACAGGCAAACACAAAGGCAGAGTGAGCATCTCTGCTGTACAACACAGCTGGGATGGAGAAAGGAGCGGGGCCAGAGGAGGCCATGAAGATGCTCAGAGGGCTGCAGCAGCTCTGCTATGAGGACAGGCTGAGAGAGCTGGGGCTCTGCAGCCTGCAGAAGAGAAGGTTTCCAGGAGACCTTAGAGTAGCCTTCCAGTATCTGAAGGGGGCTATAGGAAGGCTGGGGAGGGACTATTGACAAGGTCCTGTAATGACAGGACAAGGGGCAATAGATTAAAACTGGCTAAGGGGGGGTTTAGACTGGATGTTAGGAGGAAGTTGTTTACAGGGAGGGTGGTGAGACACCTGTACAGATTGCCCAGGGAGGTTGTGGCTGCTCCCTCCCTGGAGGTGTTCAAGGCCAGGTTGGAGGAGGCCTTGAGCGACCTGTGCTAGTGGGAGGTGTCCCTGCCTATGGCAGGGGGTTGGAACTGGATGATCCTTGAGGTCCCTTCCAACCCTACCATTCTATGATTTCTCTGGAGCAGCAGCACTGTCAAAAGCAAAGCTCCCCTTAGTCCCCAGGGCTCTCCTGGCACTGGAGACCAGCCAGAGACTGGTTCTGGGGCCCATTTGGGCTCTTCATGTGCTATTTCAGTTCAAAGCTGTGTTCCTCTCTCTTGCAGCCAGGCCGCCATCTCAGGAAGGAGATGTAGCTGCAGAGTTGAGTGTGTGCTGCTGAAACCACCTGTGACCTACCCTCACCGAGCCCAGCACCAACCATGAGCAGCTTCTTCTCGCGCCTGGATCCCCGGCGGGTGCCATGGGGGGCAGCAGGCTATGCCCTGCGCACCCGCGTCCTGCGCACCAAGCCTGTGGAGTCGATGCTGGAGGGCACAGGGACTGCCACCACCCAGGGTGCCAGGCTGGCCAAGGTCCTCACCACTCTCGACCTCATCTCCCTCGGCGTTGGGAGCTGTGTGGGCACCGGCATGTATGTAGTGTCTGGCTTGGTGGCCAAGGAGATGGCAGGGCCTGGGGTCATCGTTTCCTTTATCATCGCTGCTGTGGCCTCCATCTTGTCAGGTGAGTCGTGTGGATGGGTTTTGAGTAATGAGTCATGTCCTGCACACTCTGGCTCCATTCATGGATGAACATCTAGCAGAATCCATACTCAGCAGCACAAGCTATGAGCAGATAGTGACTTCTCCATAGACTAAAAAGCCCTTTCATGGGGCTTGCTCAGTATACTGGCTCTCACTGCCCAAAGAGAAGAGCAAGTCTTATGCTGGGTGCCAGCACACTAATTACTCTGATGAGTTGCTGATGCCTTCTCCAAAGATGGAGCCAGTGGTTGATATATTTTGAGATCACAGAATCACAGAATGTCAGGGGATGGAGAGGACCTTGAGAGGTCATCCAGTCCAACTCCCCTGACAAGGATCACCTATACCAGATCACACAGGAATACATCCAGGTGAGTTCTGGATATCTCCAGAGAGGGAGACTCCATGACCCTCTTGGGCAGCCTGTTCCAGTGGTCTGTCACACTCACAGTGAAAAAAATTCTCCTCATGTTTACACAAAACTTCCTATGCCTCAGTTTCCACCCATTGCCCCTTGACCTGTCACTGGGCATCACCAAGAGGAGCCTGGCTCCAGCCTCCTGGAGAGAAAATATTTGAGTTTCATATTGCTTGTCCTAAGCAGACCATGGCCAAGGCACAGCACTGGAGCTAGAGCACAGCACAGCTTGTGCGAAACAGCTTGTACTTCAACGGGAGGGATCTCAGTGGCTTGGGCAGCACTGGGGCCATCTTTTGTTGTGATCATTGCTAACAGTTAAACAAATTCTTCGGGGTTTGGAGCTGATTTTATTGGCTCCTATTCATGCAGGACCACTCTTTCAATTTCCAAACAAAAAACTCAACAAACAAATGTGTGGACAGAGGGGAATTCTGTGTTTCAGTGGAAAGCTGGTGAATTCCAGCTCCTCTGTAGGAACCCAGCTGAGCATATGGCCCGAGCTGCAGTTTCCCCATGAAGCCAGGACTGCTGGCATTTGTCCTTTCCAGATCAGTGCTAACACAATGATGTGATGTTCCTGCTCTCCCTGCTCAGAGGACTTTGCATGCTGTGTCAGTCTGGTACTCAGCTTTTATCCGTGGGTTGGATAAGGAAACCTGAGTAAATGGCAAAGGGCTTTGATAGGACACAGGGACAGCAAACACAGCAAAGTGACCCAGCCTAGTTGGGAGGTGGAAGCACATTGTGCTCTTTCCCTGCAGATTGCAGTGCTGCCCCAGGGACATCAAATTCCCTGTGAGTTTGAGCACCCTACATCTCTGCAGCCCAGAGGCACAGCTCTGGCACAGCACCAGGATGAGCATCACGCTCTCCCCACAACCGTGCCAGGGAAAACTGCTGTGTGGGGATGGTCCTGCCTTCCTGCCACACAGTTAGAGCCCAGCAACAAGGCAGCTTGGTTCTGGTTCAGCCCAGGACAAGAGCTAAGTGTGCAAAGAGCTGTGATGGCTGTGTGAGATCCAACACAAAGCCCAGAAGCATAACTGAGGCAGTAGAGAGCATGGGTGCCTTTGCCCTTTCCCACTGTACTGTCCCTCTCCTCTGCAAAGGTTCTGCTGGTCGTGATGCAAACCAAGAGCAAACAGAGCCTGGGTGGGACTCAGCTATGAAAAACATGCTGTTCTCCAAGAGGGTTTTCTTCACCCCAGACACAAGCCCTGCCCCGCAGCGGGGAGCTCCTGCTGCCTTCGCCCACAGGAGCGACATCATTTCCCACCCAGCTTTCAGCTCCCCTTGCTTTTGTAGCTCTGAGAAAGTGTTTTGGGAAGTGTTTTGATAGTCTCCTTGGCCGCTCCCTCACTTCATGGTGGATGCTGCTGTTGTTTGTAACAGCCAGACATGTTTTGGCAAGCAAAAGGGAGCAGGGGTGAGGGAGCTGGGCAGGATACTGGGCTCCCAGGGGATGTGACTCCAGCTCACATCACGGTCGCTCCCGGTGTGCTGGACCCTGAGCTCAGGCCTGTGTGTACAGACAGATTTGAAGGAGTTTCTCATAGTCTCCAGGCCAGATGACACCATCA
Source organism: Semnornis frantzii (assembly GCA_013399775.1). NCBI lineage: Eukaryota > Metazoa > Chordata > Aves > Piciformes > Ramphastidae > Semnornis > Semnornis frantzii. The sequence continues at coordinate 4,504 of VWYK01016599.1, read as the reverse complement.
GATGACCTTTCCTCAGTGCTTTCCCTCAGTGTGTTGAAGATCACACAGTCAGAGCCCACTGCCTGCGCAGTGAACCCAAGATGGTTTGGGTTTTAAAAAGCCCCCTCCAGAGAGCCATTTGTCTGCTCTGGGAGCCCCACCAGGTCCCACCAGTAGGAAACCCCTCCACACTGTGCAGCCTGCTTTCAGATAGGGACTTTTCCAATTTCATCTACCCAACAAATGCCAGCTATGCCCTCTCCTGCGTTTAACCAGCATGTATCCCTTCAGGGTACTTACAGACACAGTGTCAGTGATTAAAATGGTGAATCAAATGAACTCAAAGTGATTAAATGGAATTATTCTCTCACTGGAAGGCCTTGTAGTCAGCTCTTGAATACAAGCACTTCTCCAGCTTCCCTCCCCAAAGCCTCCAGTGCAGGGGACACTGCTGGCTCCTTCCATCAGCTGCAACCACTCTCACCCCCATGTCTAGCCAAAACTCCTGGGAAAAATCAGCAGTTTGCATATTACCCAACCCCCATTACCCTCTCCACAGCCTTTTCCACCAGCTTACCCCATTAGTGATCTCCTTTCCTGAAGCAGAAGAATCCTGTTGATGATGGTTTGCAGGCTCCTTACTATGAGCTCAGGTTCAGGTCAGGTTCTCCTCAGTGACCATGTTCAGTTATGGGTCCCTTACTACAAGAAGGACATTGAGGTGCTGGAGTGGATCCAAAGAATGAAGGGGTTTAGTCTTATGAGAGGTGGTTGAGAGAACTGAGGCTCAGGGGAGATCTTCTAGTTCTCTACAATTGCCTGAAAGGAGATTGGAGCCAGGTGGGAGTCATTTGTGTTCCCGAGTAACAAGCAGTCAGGTGAGAGAGCAAATGACCTCCAGGAGCAGTTTACGTTGGACATTAAGGAAAGTTTCTTCCCTGAAAGGGTTGTCAAGCCCTGGAACAGGCTGCCCAGGTTGGTGGTGGAGTCCTTATCCCTGGAGGGATTTAAAATATGTGTTGCTGAGGGACATGGTTTAGTGGCAGTGCTGGGTTAATGATTGGGCTCAATGATCTTAAATGTCTCTTCCAACCAAAACAATTCAATCATTCTTTGGTTACTGCTGAGGAATATTTTTCCCTGCCACACAACCCCACAGGCTTCAGTGTCAGGCTGTGGGAGGAAATAAGAGACTCTCCCATGGGAACTGCTCTGCAACCTTTGATGCTCTCACAGGCAGGGTGGATGAGAGAACAAGGAAAAGCTGAACATGTCCCTCAGGTGCTACAGGATGAGGACTGTGTCATGGGAGTCCAAGTGCAGGTGACTATGAGCTGCTAGGGTAGTGCTGGGGAGATGAAATCTCTATGGAAGCTTTCTTTATGGAGCTGCTTTTTCTTGTCTGCACAGAGTGATCATAGAACACAATGGACAGGTTCAATGGCCTGCTGAAAATTGCATTTTGATGTATACCTGCCTGGATAAATTGGCTTCTCTTGCTTAATGAAGGATGGTCCCTCTGGGTTTGTTGTGTGGGAGCATGAATTAATTGGTGCTGCCTCCAGTGATGCTGAAAGATCCCTCCCCAAAAGCTTGTTTCACCTGAAACCTCACTCCCATTTTGCTAGAGGGCTGTGAGATGTCTCACGGTCCCTGTGTGGCCTTGTGCCAGGCAGCAGCAGGAGTGCCAGCATCCACACCATGGCCACCCCAGCACACCAAAAGCAAGGCAGCAGCTCAGAAGTTACACTGAGCTGTGGTACTTGTGCCAGTTTCTTGTGCCACTGTTTGTGCTACCTAGCACCTCTTGCAGCTCTCGGATTTGGGGTTTGAAGACAAGGAGAAATTTGTGGGAATCATAGAATGATAGAATCATAGAATGGTAAGGTTGGAAGGGACCTCAAAGATCATCCAGTTCCAACACCCTGCCATAGGCAGGGACACCTCCCACTAGCACAGCTCACTCAAAGCCTCCTCCAACCTGACCTTGAACCCCTCCAGGGAGGGAGCAGCCACAACCTCCCTGGGCAACCTGTGCCAGTGTCTCACCACCCTCACTGCAAACAACTTCCTCCTGCTTTTCTTTCTCCTCCTTTTTCTCACCAGCAAAGCCCTCACTGGGTAGGTCAGGGTGCCCAGCATGACCCCAAACCACCACTAACACAGAAACATTTAGCCCATGTACATACAACCAATGCTGTATGGAAAGCTGCTGGCTGCCTCACCTCCTACCCCCCCAAACAAGATAAACCAGAGAATAGAGAGGTCAATTTAATCTGAAAAATGGGGCTTTGCAGATGGGATAATGTCATGGACCAAACTGCTCAGCTGTGGTTGTGTCAATAAAGTCAATAACTGTATTACACCAGGGTAATGATTGCCACAGCAATGACACAGTGAAGCTGATACTCAAGGAAAAGAAATGGTCTTCTATAAAGAGACCTTCCTCTCTGCTCCTCCAAACAACCACCACCTTGGGTTGCTGTTTGCAGAAACTCCCAATCAGTCTTGACTGGAGGGAAAAAAGAGAAATGTGTCTCCAGGCTGAGAGTCATGGTGAGGAAAGTGTGGTCCAGCATCCTGCTGCAGTCCTGGAGCTGGGGGGTGGGGAGGCACCAGGAGACCTGCATCTCCCCAGGTACTGGGGGATGAGGTGGCAAAGAGCTGGGGCTGCTAAGAAGTGACTGAGTAACACAGTTTGGTTTTTCACTTGTATACCACTACTAGAATGGTTTTGGTTGGAAGGGACCTTAAAGATAATTTAGTTCCAATGCCTTGCCATGGGCAGGGACACCTTCCACTAGATCAGGGTGTCCAAGGCCTCATGAAACCTGGCCCTGAACACTTCCAGGGAAGGGGAATATGCAAATGCTAATAACAACAAAAGCAAATCCAACAAAAAACCAACAATAAAAACAACAACAACAACAACGCACTACTAAAGCAGCAGAGGTGAGTGAGATAAAACCTACAGCCTAATAAATCATTTTCTCTTTAAGCATAGAGGGAAGTCCTGTGAACCCTGTTTCTGATGGAGGACCTGCAGCACTGCAAAGCAAAGTGGTTTGCTTAATGCCACCCAGTACAGCCACTGGCAGTCAGGCACGGACAGCAGATCCATCAATGGCTGTGTGCCATCTGGAGTAGCAATTCCAAGTTGCAGAGCACCCTGAGACCCTGTCTGCAGGTGTAGTGCTGGGTGAGGGCAACCTGAGTGAGTTAGTGCCAGGAATCAGTGTTCTGAGCAGAGCTGGAGGCCTGCAAGAAAGCTGGAGATGGACTTCTTACTAGGGCTTGAGCTGGAAGAGGGCATATTTAGATTGGATATTAGGAAGAAATTCTTTACAATGAGGGTAGTGAGACACTGGAACAGGTTGCTCAGGGAGGCTGTGCATACCCTCTCCCTGGAAGTGTTCAATGCCAGATTGGATGAGGTCTTGAGCAACCTGGTCTAGTGGGAGGTGTCCCTGCCCATGGCAGGGCGTTGGAATTAGATGATCTTTAAGGTCCCTTTCAATCCAAACTATTCTATGATTCTATGATCACAGAATCATAGAACCTTAGAGGTTGGAAGGGACCTCCAGAGATCATTGAGTCCAAACTCACTGCTGAGACAGGATCCCCTAGGGTAGTCCACACTGGAATGCATCCAGGGGTGTTTTGAAAGGCTCCAGAGAAGGAGACTCCACAACCCTCCCTGGGCAGCCTGTTCCAGTGCTCCATCACCTTCACTTCAAAGTTTCTCCTCCCATTGAGGTGAAACCTTCTATGTTCATACCTGTACCTTGTTTGGCTTATCCTTGCAGCCCACCAAAAAGAGATTGGCCCCCTCCACTTGACACCCACCCCTCAGATATTTATAGACATTGATGATGCATTGCATGTCCCCTAAACCAGATAGTGCAGGCTGTAACATAGTGTGTTGGTTTTTTTTTTTTAATACATGCTGATATCTAATGCAGATCTCCACCACTTGTTGCTGTGCCTAATGCATATTGAAAGATTCCTCTTCTATTTCAGGATCCTAGTAATTGAAAACTCAAGCATTTTATATGTATTAATGTCTTTGCTTTGTCGTTATCAGTCTGCATCAATAACAATCCTCTTTAAGCCTTATCTTGTCAATGGCTAAAAGTACAGCTGCCTCCCAGAAAGATTATATGATTTTTAAGGCCATCAAAGAGAGAAACTAGATACTTGTCCCCACCAGAGCACCTGTTTCATAAATCATTCAGGCTTGTAGCTCTCAGTGGATGTCTCACCTTTACCCAGTGCATGCATTTTTCATCAGCTTTGAATAATGACTGCAGGACTGGCTGATGGGGACGTCTTGCTGCTCCTCCAGTCGGGCCTGCCTTTCAGAAACCAGCTTTTGTTGCAGATCATCCTGCCTGCAGGGTAAACACCGAATGGAATACAGAAAACAGCGCCGAGAGAAGAGGCAGCGCCAAATTCGGCTGAGGGCTGCGGTGGTTTGTGTTGCTACTGTGTGAGAACTGTAACGGGAATGGGGAAAATTAATTAC
>VWYK01016591.1:22624-36918 GCA_013399775.1 Semnornis frantzii | reverse complement strand
CAGGCTCTGCTCACTGCTGCCTGGGATAGAACAAGCAGCAATGGATGGAAGCTGCAGCACAGGAGGTTCCAGCTCAACACAAGGGCAACTTCTTGCCTGGAAGGGTCCCAGAGCCCTGGCACAGGCTGCCCAGAGAGGTTGTGGAGTCTCCTTGTGTGGAGCCTTTGCAGGCCTGTCTGGATGTGTTCTGTGTGCCCTGAGCTGCATTGTCTGCTCCTGCTCTGGCAGGGCTTGGACTGGATGAGCTCTTTGGGTCCCCTCCAACCCCTGACATCCTGTGAGCCTGTGACTGGTGTCCAGCTTCTGAGCCAGGCAGTGCTGAATGCATGGCTGGAGGGTGGCAGATTCACACCCTGAACAAGTCCCACCTGGGCTGTCCTGTGTGCAGCCTTGTTACAGCCATACACACATGTGAAGTGGGGATCACTTTGAGGCCTCAGGAATGCAGATCTCAGCCAGCACTGTGATACCCACAGCCACCATCTCTGTGCAGTCCTGTCCCTGGCCATTAGGAGCAGCCAGTAGCCAGGGCACTGAGAAAGACACCAAGATGAGGTGTGACAGACAAGTCCTACAGAGCACCCTGTTCCCTCAGCCCTGTCTCCTTTGCCTCCCAAGAATTTCTTTTCCCTTCTCCTCCTCCTCCTCCTTCTTCCTCTATTCCAATTATCTCTGTCTTTCATCACTGCTGGAGCTGTAAGTACAAAGTACCAATTAGCTAGTTTTCAAGTTTAATTAGGTTGGAAGGTAGAGTAAATTAAATCCTTTTATCATACATTTCAAAGCACTTTCCCATCAGGCCCATGGGGTAGGTTTCCTTTGAATGAGGTCCATGTTAGTCACCGAGGAGCTGGCCCAAGTCACAGAGCCCTGCAGCCGTGGGGCAAACAGGAGATGAAATGCAAGGTGCAATCTTGCTCCCCCTCACCCCTAAATTGTACAGTCAGGACATCTTTTTGTAAGGTTTAGGGTGCACATAACTCTGCTTGGCCTCAATAAATTCAGTCCTTAGTTCTTCTAAGGTCTGCAGTGACTGCAAAACTCCTTCCTTCCACCCAGCAGCAGCAGGGGCTCACTGGAGACTGTGATAAAGGCCTGCAGAAGGCTTTCAAGAGAGATAAATAATATCAACTATCAGGTCCCTCTCCTCTCCATGGGGTGGCTGCTTGGCAGCACCTTTATTTCCTTACCCTTTCTTGCTTGGAGGGCAGAAGAAAGGCAGAAAAATGGATCCAGGAATAACCACCTGATGTAAGGGGAAAACTGCAGAGCAAGGAAGCAACTGGTCCTTGAATCACAGAAACATAGAATCATAGAATGGTAAGGTTGGAAGGGACCTCAAAGATCATCCAGTTCCAACCTCCTGAAACATGCCAACCCGAAATATGCAACCTGGCACAGGCCCTCAGGAGCACCAAGCCCAACCTAGAACCCTGTTCAATAAGATTCACCTTAAACCACAGCCCCAAGCACCACAGCCAAACACCCCCAGGGTGGGTGACTCCAGCACCTCCCTGGGCAGCTCATTCCAGTCCCTGACCACTCCGTCCACGCAAAACTTTTTCCTACTGTCCAATCTAAACATCCCCAGCCTCAGCTTGAGGCCATTCCCCCTTGGTCTGTCTCCAGCTCCCTCTTAAACCATAGCCCCAAGCATCACATCCAAATGATCCAAACGAGGGAGGTGGTGGAGTGCCCATCCCTGGAGGTGTTCAAGACAAGCCTGGATGGGGCACTTAGTGCCATGCTCTGGTTGATTGCATAGAGATGGGTGATAGGTTGGGTTGGATGAGCTTGGAGGTCTCTTCCAACCTNGGTAGCTGCAGACAGCAATGAGCTCTGCCCTCAGCCTCTTCTTTTATTTTGGGGGGGGGGGGGGGTGGGGCTATAATTGTAGCCATAGATTTCTGTTGCTCTGCAGCTCTGACTGCCACCTTTCAGCATGCCCTGTCTGCCCCTGTGAAGCTGCCCACAGCTGGCTGCCAGAGACAGCTCCAGAGAGCATTGGCACCTCTGCTTTCAGCTTCCCTGCGCCTCCTGCTCCTTGCACCACTGGCAGCAGTCTGATGCTCTGACCCTCTCTCCCCTGCTTCCCTGTGTGTTGCAGATAAACCACTACCTCAAGGTGCCCCAGGAGGCATTATTGGCATCGTGGGAGGAGCCATTGCAGCAGCTCTCATCATCGGTGTGGTTGTCACTGTCATCATTGTCTACAGGAGGCAACAGAAGAACCGCACCGAGACCGACAGCGACCTGTAAGTAACCCTGAGCTGGCAGAGCCTGGTGGTGCACTGCTGCCTGCTCCACTTGACAGCAAAGCTCTCCCTGGCATTTCTTCCTGCCTGCCACTTTCCTCTGACTCTCAGGTGCTGGAATGAGCTGCCCAGGGAGGTGGTGAAGCCACCAACCCTGGATGTGTCTTAAGGGTGGTTTGAATGTGGTGCTTGGGGAGATGGCTTAAGGTGAATCTTGTAAAGCAGGGTTCTAGGTTGGGCTTGGTGCTCCTGAGGGGCTTTGCCAACCTGGGTGTGTCTGTGATTCTGTGATTCTTCCCCATCTGGGCACCCCTAGTGCCTTCCATCCTGCTGCTTCCTATTTTTGAGCTCTTATCACAAGCCTTTAAGTGGAAACTGAAGCTCAACGATGCTCACCCTGATGCTGCTTTTGTTGTGGCACATCCTTGGACACAGTGCAGCTGCTCAGGGCCACTCTCACCTGCAGCATTGGAGAGGATCCTGCTCATTTTGTCAGAGAAATGGCATCAGGATCCTGAATGGAGAAGTGAAAATGAGGATAGATTTAGACTGGGATTAGAAAGAAATTCTTTAGAGTGAGGGTGAGGAGACACTGGCACAGGTTGGCCAGGGAGGTTGTGGAGCACAGAGAGGGAGGGTGAGGAGACACTGGCACAGGTTGCCCAGGGAGGTTATGGAGCACAGAAGCACAGAATGTGATCTTTGATCACATTCTGTGCTTCTGTGCTCCACAACCTCCCTGGAGGTGTTCAGCACCAGGCTGGATGAGTCCTTGAGCAACCTGTGCTAGTGGGAGCTGTCCCTGCCCATGGCAGAGGGTTGGAACTGGATGATCTTTGAGGTCCCTTCCAACCTTCCCATTCTATGATTCTATGAACAGAGCCCTCTGGAGGGAAGCCTACCCTGGCCTCTCCCTTCATAAGAGCACACTCCTCACCCCTGCTTCCTTCCCACTTCACAGGGGAGGCCCAAAGGCTAGAAATTGCTTTTATCTTGCAAAACCTTCCTTCCCCCAACTGATTGTTGTTACATCTTGGCCATGTTTTGTGCTCCATTGAATCCCATTTGAGAGAGGGCATGGGAGGACAGCAGGAGAGGGAGAAAAGAGACCCAAAGAAAACAGGAGGAGAGACAGAAAGACACACACACAAAAAANNNNAACACAACACAAAAAAAAAAAAAAAAAAAAAAAAGCACCACAAGGTGAAATGGCATCAACAGCCTCAGGCTTGTGGCAGAGATGCATTCAGGCATTCCACTTCCCACAATGGCTCTCCACACAGGCACAGGGAAGAGTCACTTTAGCTGAGAACAGAAAGAGAATGATGCCCTGGGCTGCAGGGCTGCTGCCTCTCTTTGCAGCCTGCTCCACAGCCTCAGGAAATGAGTAAAATTTCTTTTCTTCAGAGTCACAAAGCCAATGTTTCCTAGAGCCTCAGGGACCCTTTTTTACTCTTCCCCTCACCCACACTCTCCCTTCCCATGCTGGAATCCAGTGGGTTGCCAAGGAAGGTCACCCATCTTTAAACTGGAAGGGATTTAAACTGGGTGTGGGAAGAAGTTCTTGGCAGTGAGGGTGAAGGAGACACTGGCACAGGTTGGCCAGGGAGGTTGTGGAGCACAGAGAGGGAGGGTGAGGAGACACTGGCACAGGTTGGCCAGGGAGGTTGTGGAGCACAGAGAAGGAGGGTGAGGAGACACTGGCACAGGTTGCCCAGGGAGGTTGTGGAGCAGAGAGAGGGAGGGTGAGGAGACACTTTCTGTGATTCTGTGATCTCTACCAGAGGATCTGGAGGGGCTTGCAGGGAGGGAGGGGGCAGGCAGCTGATTAGTGGATCAGAGTTTTAATGAGTTTTGTAAAAAAGGATTAGACACATCCCTGCATGTGAACAGAATGTGCAGAGACAGTCTCTAGGCTGGGATTATAGTGGCTGCCCAATCCTTCTGCTCTGGGACTGAGGCTGATCCCCTGAGCATGGGTCAGGGATAAATGTCCCTGTGGACATTTGTAGAGGAAGATTCTAACTCCTCCTGGAGAGCCTGCAACAGGAGCTGCTGTTCCTGATTGACTCCTGAACTGGGCCTGGCATTACCTGGGCTGCAGCAAGAGCAGTGTGGGCAGCAGGGCAAGGGAGGGGATTCTGCCCCTTGGCTCTGCTCTCCTCAGACCTCACCTGCAGTCCTGGGTGCAGGTCTGGAGCCCCCAGCACAGGAAGGACATGGAAGTGTTGGAGCAGGTCCAGAGGAGGCCAGCAAGATGCTGAGAGGGCTGCAGCAGCTGTGCTGTGAGGACAGGCTGAGAGAGTTGGGGCTCTGCAGCCTGCAGAGGAGAAGGCTTCCAGGAGAGCTTGGAGTGGCCTTGCAGGATGTGAAGGGGGCTGCAGGAAGGCTGGGGAGGGACTATTGACAAGGGCTGGGAATGGCAGGCCAAGGGGAATGGGTTTGAAGTGTCAGAGGGGAGATTGCAAGTGGATGTTAGGAGGAAGTTGTTTGCAGTGAGTGTGAGGAGACACTGGCACAGGCTGCCCAGGGAGGTTGTGGAGCACAGAAGCACAAATGGGATGTTTCTGTGCTCTGTGCTCCACAACCTCCCTGGAGGTGTTCAGCACCAGGCTGGATGAGTCCTTGGCAAACTGTTCTTGTGGGAGGTGTCCCTGCCCATGGCAGGAGGGTTGGAACTGGCTGAGCTTTGAGGTCCCTTCCAGCCCAAACCATTCTGTGATTCTATGATTAGCTCATTGATTTGCAGTGACTACTTTCAAGCAGCTTACAACCATGACAGAAGTCATCTCCCATGGCATGGTGTGAAGTGCCTGGAGACTGGAATGCCAGCTGCACCCTCAGGATCTGCAGCCTGCCCTGGGGATTTGCTTGGAATTAGGAACAAAATGCTAGAAGGGAGTTTATGTCTACTAACAATTCTAATTGGGGTGAGCAAGAGGGCACAGGGAGGTTGGCTCCTGAGAATTATCTGCATGAGTATATTGGCAGGTAGGTGACAAACACAATCAAGCCTTTGGTGCAGGCAGGATCCAGCTTGTTCCACTCTCTCAAAGCAAGAAGCCTCTTTTCTCTTGCTCTCTAACCAGCAACCACTTCTCTACCTGCAGAATTGATTTGCCTCCATCCCACAAACCTGCCCCTCCACCGAAGAGGAAACAGGACATGAAAAGCCACCTGACTGCAGAAGACATCCAGGTACAACTCCCCTGCCCACCTTGCAAGTTCCTTCCTCTGGCAAGGAAAACTGATTCCAAGCAGTGCCTGCAGTGCCTGCATTTTGGGGGAGCAGGTTCCTGAGAGCAAAGCAATCCACAGCCTAGTTTTGAGGGGTAGGGAGTAAGGACTTGCCTGCCCAGAAGTCTGATCCTGAAAGATTGACTCTAATGGAAAGCTGTAACTGAGGTCTTGCCTACTGCCTTTGGTGAGGATTGAATCCTCAGTGAGATGCTGTTCAGATGGGCTCTTAGCTGTGAGGACCTTGGAGCATCCCCAACACTTTGAATGTTGTGAGTGGTGAGAGGATAAAAGGCAGAACAGGAGGCAAAGAATGAGCAAGGGAGAAGGGTCAGAAAGATGCTGAGAGGGCTGCAGCAGCTCTGCTGTGAGGACAGGCTGAGAGAGTTGGGGCTCTGCAGCCTACAGAGGAGAAGGCTTCCAGGAGAGCTTGGAGTGGCCTTGCAGGATCTGAAGGGGGCTGCAGGAAGGCTGGGGAGGGACTATTGCCAAGGTCTGGGAATGACAGGACAAGGGGAAAGGGTTTGAAGTGTCAGAGGGGAGATTGAAAGTGGATGTGAGGAGGAAGTTGTTTGGAGTGAGGGTGGTGAGACACTGGCACAGGTTGGCCAGGGAGGTTGTGGGGCACAGAGAGGGAGGGTGAGGAGACACTGGCACAGGTTGCCCAGGGAGGTTGTGGAGCACAGAAGCACAGAATGGGATCTTTGATCACATTCTGTGCTTCTGTGCTCCACAACCTCCCTGGAAGTGTTCAGCACCAGGCTGGATGAGTCTTTGAGCAACCTGTTCCAGTGAGAGGTGTCCCTGCCTATGTCAGGAGGTTGGAACTGGCTGAGCTTTGAGGTCCTTTCCAACCTAAGCCATTCTGTGACTCTGAGGTCTCAACCCTTCATGGTGATATCTTGTGGTGGTGACTCCTGAGGCAGAGGCTGTGCTGAGCTATGCCAGAAGAGATCTCCTCAGCTCTTCTCAACCCTCCTCTCTCTCCTCTGTTCCAGGTTGTTCACTTAGACAACATGAAGCATGAGGAGGAAGTGCAGAAGCTTGCTTTGCAGACTCCATACTATGACATGGCAGCCAGTGAGCCCTCTCCCTACGCTGACAAAATGGTAAGGAGATCAGGGTGCTGATGGTGCTGCCTGGCCTCACCCTCCTCCCCAGCCTGCCTGCCTGGCACACAGGTTCTCTCCCCCTGCAAAATGGTGACAGGCTCCACCAGCCACGGGGGTGGACAAGCAGCCTTCACAGTCCAGGAGCTTTTCCTTTCCTGGAGGAAGGCAACATCTGCACTTGGATCTCAGCCCATCTCCTAAACACCAGACTGATTGAGAGGTCCTTGTGCTGTGCTTTCCTGGGTCATCCCTCAGCAGAACACCCTGCTGCTTCCAAATCTTCATCAGAGGACTGTCACTAACCCTGCTAGTCTCATCTCTACCTGCATTTGACAGCTAAGCCTACAACCTTAGCACTGGTGACTCTTCACCTCCTGCAACTGAGCCCCTGTTAGAGCCTGCAGCTGAAGGAAGCAGCAGATGCTGCAGTGAGAGCTTCACAGTGCAATTATCTGCAGGGCAGAGTGTGCCAGGGTTTGGCTCTTAATTGACAACAAATTCTTTAAACCCCCTTTTTGTGTGTGTGTGGATTTGTTCAGGCTCAGACAGGGAGATGCTAATGGGAGGCAGCAGCAGCAGCAGCACTGAGATTAAGAGTCAGGCAGGGATGTTAACAGCCATGAGGGAAAGGCTGCTTTGCAAGGACTGAAGCTGAAGGAGGAAATGTTAGATTCAAAGGGCAAAGGCATAGGTAGGATTAGAGTCCTCCCTTGAGGAGAAAACTGAAAACCAACCTCCTCCCAAGCCTCCTTTCCCTGCTCACCCCATCCTCCAGGGCAGACAGAGGTTCCCTATGTAAATGCTGCAGGTCCTTTCCTCCTGGAGGGGTGGTTCAGGATGCCACACTCCAGGCCTGGTGCTTCTAGATCTCAGCAACATGAAGCCATCTGTTTGAGCCAGCAGTATAAATATCAGCCCATACTGGGGCAGCATTTCATGAACATAACTAATTCTAACCCTCCCTCCAGTTCATCCTCCTATCACCCCTTAGTGCATATTCCTCTTCAGATAACAGGAGGACAGGGCCCAGTGACCTCTAGCTAGCAAAAGCTGGCAGCAAGACAGCAGCCCAGGGCACTGGAAGTCCAAATGCAGAGCTCTGTGTGAGCTGTGGGGATGTGATCCTGTTTGCTCCATCCTGGCTGAACCTTGCTCCATCCTAGCTGATGACCCCAAAGAAAATCTTCCCTTTGGAGCCCTCCCTCGGACCTGGGGCTTGTCTCCAGCTCTGTCCAATCCTTGCTGAGTGACAGGTGAGATTTAAACGAAAGGCAGGACATTAAAGCCAGGGTGGAGAGCATCTGAGAGCTGCATTTCAGGCAAGCAGGAGGACAGAGGAGCTCATTTGGGGAAATAACGAGCAGTCAGTTAATTAAGTGGCAGAGTTAGTGATGTGAGATAGGGCCTGATGTGGAGCTGCTCAGTAACCATGGCAACTGAGTTTGCTGCTCTCAATCCCGGTCTGAGAAGATGCATTTCAGTGCCCCATGTCTGGCACTCACTGCTCCTTGCCCCCTGGTTTTAGCCAGGAGGTGAGGGGCTGTGGGACCCTCATTTTATTTGGCCCACATAGGAATTCCCTTGTAGCCAGGACACGATGTCTGCGTGACCCAACCTCCACTGCCACAGCTCTGCCCACTCTTGGCACAAGTCTGGCACAGCTGTGCATGGGATCTGTCCTCTGGTCAGCTTGGCTGGCAGTGCCTGTAAGGGGCATGAGGCTCCCCCACCATGCACAGCTCCCACACCTTGGCTTTTCATCCTGGGAACAAGATGTGGCTTGCTCCTATTTGTTGCCCTCTCTCATATCCTTTGGGCAGGCAGCAGGCTATTCGAGTTTGTGGCTGGCAGGGGGAAGGAGGCTGCCACTCTGCTGCCAAGGAGTGCTGGTTTTGCTGGATCCTCCCCAGCTCAGCAGGGAGCACACACTGCACAGCCAGCACCTGGTGCACAGCACTTTGCCCAGCCATGCTCTGCAGAGCAGCCAGCTCTTGCCCTCCTCCTTGCAAGGGCCACTCACTGACATCACTTTTTTTTCAACCCTAAAGATTGCAGAGGCCTCCTGGTCGTGTTGCACACTTGCACTGCCCTGCTAGGGGATGCTAAGGGCTGACTGCCTGGGATAGCAGTCACGTGGAAGCCTGCAGGGAATTGCAGCAGGGATAGTGATGGTTACCAAACCCAGCACACTCCAGCAGCAGGCTAAGGGACTGGCCAAGGCAAGCTGGAACTGCACAACTCTTGGCCTGAGAGATGGGTCAGTTTGAGGATGAGGAGGGAAGCACATTCCCTTCAGCTTCACTGGGTCTCTGCCACCTCACTTGGAGGTGTGTTGAGATGCAGGTGTAGGCTGCTGCTGTGTTGTATGTGTGGCTCCAGGAGCCATGAGAGGGCAAGGAGAAAGCAAAGCAGGATATTCTTGTTCTGCTTGTCTTTCATCTGGAGATTTTCCTTGGGAGGGGAGTGAAGAAGATGAGAGCTGAAGGGACTGGAGTCTGCAGGAACGTGGGGTGAGTGCACTCAGCTTTACATGAATTGTGCAAAACCTCCTAATTTGGGGTAAGCTAAATTCATGACAAGGCAGCATGAAAGCCACTGCCTGGGGTTGGCAATTTCACAGCACTAGAATGGGAGGCAGCAAGTGAATAGAGATGGCAAAGAGCAAGGGAGAGGGAAATGGGAGAGGTGCCAGGAGAAAAATAAAAGAGGCAGGTGGAGGAGGAATCCACACATTGGGTGTGCAGGGTTGTGTCTGTGGGCATGTGGAGATCTGTGCTGGCAGGGGACCAGGTGGAGGGGAGAGGCTGGGACATGTCTGCAGGGACAGGATACCTGCAGAAGGGAGCAGAGGTGGGTCCTGTGTCAGAGCCTGCAAATGAGTCTGTGTGGGGAAGGGTGGGAATGGGAAGATGAAGCTGACAACACAGAAATATGCAAGGACAGGGTAGTGGACAGAGCACAGAAGCTGGGGAGGGGTCTGGAGAGCAGGGTTCATGAAGATGATCTGGGGGTGTTTGGTCTGGAGAAGAAGAGGCTGAGGGAAGACCTCACTGCTCTCTAGAGCTCCCCAAAAGGAGGCTGCAGTGAGGTGGAGTTGGTCTGTTGTCCCTACATCAGGTGATAGAAAGAGAGGAAATAGACTGCATGGTCCCAGGGGAGGGTTAGGTTGGAGAAGAGGAACAATTCCTTTTCTGCAAGAGTGGTCAGGGATTGGCACAGGCTGCCCAGGGGAGGTGGTGGAGTCCCCATGCCCGGAGGTGCTCAAGAAAGCTGTGAACATGGAACTTGGGGACATACTTTGGTGGCCACAGTGGGGCTGGGTTGGACTTGATGATCTTAGAGAACTCTTCCAGCTCAAACAATTCCATCAACCTGTGCTGAGTAGGCACAGGGATTATGAGGTTGCCTGCAGCAGTTGTCTCTGAGCTCTTGTGGAGTGAAAGCTTTGGTGTGCATGAGGATGTCCAAGCAGGAGTGAACAGGATGGAAAGCTGAGTGTGCCTCAGGTAGCACAGAGACTATGCATGGTGCTGGCACCCACTGTGTGCAGAGAAGTGTGGGGGGGTGAAAGCAAAGGAGTGCTCTGGGCACACATGGCAGTGCCTGTGTCATGCAGATGTGTGCTTTGTGTGTGAGAGGCAGCAGCAGCCAGCTGCAGGTCCAAGTGCATGTAGGAGCAGAGGGGTTGATTGGTGTTTATGTCAGCTACAACCATTTGCACAGGTAGAAGGGAAAGTCTTATTGCTGCAGACAGCAAAATAATTCCTTTCAGTTTACAGGGCAATTACTGGGGTGCCAGTGGTGATGATTTACACAGAGAGCTTGCATGTGGCACTGCTAGACCTTGTACACAAGGCACATTATTGATGTTGCAATAAATTCTGCACCAAACAAGCAGCAGGGAGCCAGGAATGAGCCCAAGAGTGTCAGAAAGCAGGGAAAAGCCAGGAAGGAAACACCTCCAGTGAAAAGGAAGCACTGCTGGGGCCACCTCTCCAGTGTCCAGTGTGGTGCTCAACAGAGCTGGGAGCTGGGAGCACCAGGAGGCTTCAGGTCATCCTCTCCTGCCTTTAGGGAGGTGGTCAGGTGGCAGTGGCAAGTTGTTGGCATGAAAGCTGTGTACCCTCTGCCCTCTCTGCTTCATGTCTGACCCCAGGCTGAGTGTCTATGGACATTGAAGGAGATTAGGAATGCCAGCTCCAGTCTCAAACCTAATCCTATGCCCTGCAGGACTCTTTCCTCCTGAGCTTTGTCTCTCAGTACCTCCTCTAGTCCCAGAGAAAGGCAGACTAAGTCCTTCCCTCCTCATTCCTACCCTATCTACTTCACCTCACTGAACTACCACAGGCTAAAGAGAATGCTGGTGCCAGAGGAGTCGAAGGGAAGCAGTGAGATGCTGGAGGGAGCAGCTCCAGTGAAAAGGGGCAGCTGGGGCAGCTGCTGGCAGTGCTGCCAGCCTGGGCTGAGTTGCTCAGCTCAGCAGTGGCTTTGGGAAGCAGTGCCCTCGGGACCTTTGCTTTGGTTTGGGGTTTTACCTGACTACTTGTTCATTATCTCCCTACCTCCTTCTTTTTAACTGTTTTTTCTTCCTCTCCCTCTCCCCTTTCTCTTCTTTCTCCCTCCACCCTCCACACGCTCCCTCTCCTGTCTCATTCACTCACTCCCCGCACGGTTCCCGCGTCCTCACTCCCCCTTCCCTCCCTCCTTCCACCCCGATTCCTCCCTCTCGTGTCCTCCACCGCCTTGCTGCTCTCTTCTCTCCAGAACTCTGGCAACAAGGACTGTGATGTCCACTATGCAGAGCTGGACACTTCCGCTCTGGCCTCGTCACCCAGCCCTCGGACCTCCATCCATGCTGGCGGCGACCTAGTCGAGTATGCAACCATCCAGCCCAGCTTACGCTAGCGCATGTCACTCTAGGCCCTTTCCCCTCAGGTTCTGGCCTCAAGGTACACTCTGCCTTCCTCACTGCACCCCTCTGAGTCAGTGCTTCCCTTCCTTGCATCTCCTCCCTTTCCCCTGGAGCGGTCCCTGTGCATCCAGTCTGTCCTCCTCCCTGCTCCCTCCATCTCCCGCATGCTGCCCGCCAGCGCTGCTCTCTTTGCTGCCCTGAGTTCTGGGGGTGCCTGTGCCTTGTCTTGCCTTCTGTGCATGCTCTTTGCAGGGTTTTCCTTTGCTTTTTACAGCGAGGTGAGGCATGCAGGAGGGGGGAAGGGTTAATGGCTTCGTTTCAGAGCTGGGCCCTCTGCAGTCAGTGTGTCTGGAGACACAGGGAGGAATGAGGTGGGTTTGGAGAGTTTGTCTCTTGGGGAGGGATTTGCTTAGGGGAGCTTTTTGTAGGGCTTGTCAGCAAGAAGCAGCACAGAGCAGTGTCCCAGTTTGGGGCCATGAGACTACCTGGGACTGGAGGACAGAAATGGCTCTTACTTCTCTCCAGGAGTGAGGATACTGCACCCTGACTGGTAGCTTAAAGAGAAACCCTAGAGAGCAAAGGCAGGGAAGAGAAGGGTGGGGGATCAGTCAGGCACAAGCAGTAGCACTGGGATGTGCAGAAGCTGAAGGCAACAGCCTCATGGAGAAGAGGCCCTTTCCAACCTAGTCAGCATCAGAAGGGGAGAGAGAAAGAAAACAGGACTGATAGAAAATAAATAGCTAAATAAGAGCTTGTGTGCATGGAAGCAACCCTAGAGAAGATGGAGCATATGTGAATGTGTGAAAGAACCAGGTGGGAGAGTATGTGAGAGAAGATGGGAACACATAAAGGTTCCTGCAGCTGAAAGAGTCAGTGAAGAAGAGGGAGCTGGAGTGTGCAAACCCAGAAAAGATGCTTGGTGCAGACAGCTCCTTTGGGTGTTTGAGGAAGATTCTTTTCCTTGGTGCTCTCCTCGAGCTTAGAGAGCAGAGCTGACTGCTTCCCTGGTCCCAGGTTTTTCTCACCACTTCTTTTAAGTGTCACCAAGATCCTTCTAGTTGAGGTCCTGTAGCAGGGACTGATTAGGACTCTGTACTCAAACCTACAAGTGGTTGCTTTGGACAACTCTAGTGGCTGTGACCCTTTGAGGTGGGTTGGTGTTTGCGGTGGCAAGAGGCACCTCCAGCTCTTCTTACAGTCCCTTACAACCACACTCTTTGCTCAGGTATTAAAGCCACCAGACCCCTGACTGGCAGGGAGGGATCTCTCCTTCCATGAGAGATTTACTGGGTGATGCCAAGAGCTTTCAGCCAAGGAAATGCCATTAGCAGAGCCCTCCCTGGCCATGGCTCTCCCTCTCTCCTGTGTACTCCGTCAGTAGTGACTGCAGCTTCTGCCCTGGTCCTTCCCTTCTATTTGCTGCCTTTTAAATGGAGGGAGGAGGCTAAGGGTTTGATGATCTCTCATGAAGAGATGCAGAGGAGGCTGAGGAAGGAAGCAAAGGGAGAAGTGGAGACTGCTGCAGCTCACTGAATCCCTCCTGGGTCACCCATTGTACACAGAGCAGAGCAGCGCAGGGATGGAGAGGGGTGGTGTGGAGAAGAAGATAGAGGGTGAGGGGACTGGATCCTTGGGAAAGACAGGAATAGCTCTCTGCAGGATGAGCAGGGTTAAAATGGTGTTTTTAAAGAAGTCCCACTACTGGTTATAGTGCCTCTTTGCAGACTAGGAGCAGCTGGGTGGGTGAAAGTGGAGCAGAAGCACGCGTGGCAGGTGTGCAGTGGGTTAGTGCAGGCTGCTCTCATCCCTGTGGTCCCTGGTTTCCCCGTGTTGGAAGCAGCCCTGTAGTTCCCTTGCTGTAGCAAAAGCCTTCCTAGGTAAGTGTCCACAGCAGGCCTGGCCAGGACCTAAAGAGTAACCTCTCTCTCTTGTGGTGTCTCATCCACCCCTGCTCCCAGAATGAGGATCAAGGTCTTCGTAGACGTAACAAGTGAGAGTGGACAGTAAGTTTTGGATCAGTTTGGTTCTTCTTTTCTCCATTCTGTCACGGGGTCCCTTTGCCAGCTGCCAGGAAGCTGCCTGCCTGGCACCAACGGGCAGCAGCCCTCTTGCACACAGAAAGGATGGAAACAGCAGCCCAGAGGAAGATTGGGCTGAAAGCAGCCACTCTCCCTTTACGCCTTCCCCTCCAATTCCCAACAGCTTCTTGGGCTGCACTGAAGGATCATTCCCAGTGGTAAAAACAAGGCAAGCACTCCCTAAGCCATCTTGGGAGGTCTTGCCTTGTCCTCCCCGGGGTGGGGTGGGTTTTATTGCCAGCAAAGGGACAGTAATCCTCCAAATCCAAATGTGGAAGTGCTGCCAGCTCCTCTGAAGTGAAAACTAAAGCCAGTCACATGGTGCTTTGAAGGTGTAATCTCACCGACACAAAATCTCCCTGCTGACACACCACAGAGCAGGGCAGTTCTGCCTTTCTTTTCTAATGCTTCTTTACTTATTTCTTCCCCTTCACCTCCCCACTCTCCTGCTCTCTGTTTTGTTTGGGGAGTTCTTGTTCCTGTTACAGCTCAAAACCTGTGAAACTGCCACCAAAAGCCCAAGAAATGAGTGAGCAGGGCTCAGACTCCCAAATCTGCTTTCTCAATGTCTCTCTAAAATGATTAAACCTGCACCAGTGGCAGATTTGGTGCAGACTGGGCTGGGGATAAGGAGGAGAACCATGAAATGGTGCAGACTGGGCTGGGGATATGGAGGAGAACCATGAAATGGTGCAGACTG
>VWYK01016591.1:9495-22321 GCA_013399775.1 Semnornis frantzii | reverse complement strand
TGGAGGAGAAGCATCAAATGGTGCAGACTGAGCTGGGGGTGTGGAGGAGAACCATCAAATGGTGTAAACTGGGCTGGGGATGTGGAGGAGAAGCATCAAATGGTGCAGACTGAGCTGGGACTGTGGAGGAGAACCATCAAATGGTGCAGACTGGGCTGGGAGTGTGGAGGAGAACCATCAAATGGTGCAGCCTTGGCTCAGTTTCCACTTGCATATCTCCTTCCTGTCAACACCAAGGCTGCCTGAAGACATCCCTTGGGTCAATTTTCAGGAGGAAATAAAGCAAAGAACTAAGCTGGCTTCTTTTTAATGTATCAGTGAGGACAGCAGCCCTGCTCTGGCTGCAGAAAGGCAGAGGTTTGGGAGGCAAAGGCCAAGGAAGGAATGGTAAAGGCTCTTGGTGGTCTGAGATGCCATAGGAAGGCAGAGCAGGTAGGTACTGCAGACAACAAGAGCCAAAAGCATGCTGCAAGAAGGAATGCAACTCTCTGAGCAGGCTTGCTGCATCAGTAACACTTGCATGTGTCTGTGGGTGCATCTCTCATCACAGGCCTTGCCCTTCAGGAATTCCAGCCTTTGGCTTGTCTGAACCCAGGGGGGGAGCCCCTTTGTCCCACTTGTCCTCAGTCCTGCCCTCCCAAAAGTCCACCACTCCTAAGAGCAAGCTCAAGGCCACTGGTTCCTGCTCATTCCAGACACTCTGATGTTTGCTCCTTGCTCAGGACAGTGATTGTCCCTCCTAGATAAGGTGTCAAAGAGAGAGCAGGAGCTGCTGGGAGAGACCTGAGGTTGCAGCAATACTTGGCAGAGGAAAAGCAGCTCAAAAATGCCAAGTGGGAGTCCCATGGAGAAGACAGGGGGTGATGGGGACAGGTCACTGCTGGGCAGATTCCCATTGGACTCCTGAAGGCAGTTTTTCACTATGAGAAGAGTTGGACATTGGAATCATCTCCCAAGGGCAGCAGTGCATTCCCCTGCATTGGACAGTTTGAAGACTCAACTTGGCAGGGTTCTGGGCCAGCTCATTTGAAATCTGCTATCACCCAGAAGGGTTGGACCAGATGATCCCTGCAGTCCTTTCCAATCTGGCATTCTGTGATTCTGTGAAGTAAGGAAATGCTGCTTCTTTTTGGTCCCCATTCTCTTGTCTACCTTCCAACACCTGCAGCCTCTCCACTGACTGCTCCTCAGTGTGGCAATAGTCTTCTGCTGCCATCACTCACAAAACTGCTTCTTCCTCTCTGCCAGCCTCTGCTGCACCTCGAAATTCAAATCCAGCTGATGGAGAAGATCAAGGTAGTGGCAGCCTAAGGTGTAAATAGTTGTGAGCAGCAGGCACCTTTCCCAGGCAGGAGCATGCTAACACATCCAACAAGTGCCTGAGTGTCCACTGGGTTTGTCTGCAGCTTGGCCAAGCAGAGAAGTGCAGCCTGCCCCTGCTTGAGAGCCTTGTTGCAAGACCACAGACAAATTGTAACTGTGTGAGGGGTTCTTAATTGGCTTTTGGGCTTTGGAGCAGTAGCAGAATCATGGAATCATGGAATCAGTCAGGGCTGGAAGGGACCACAAGGATCCTCCAGTTCCAACCCCCCTGCCATGCCCAGGGACACCTCACACCAGCTCAGGCTGCCCACAGCCTCATCCAGCCTGGCCTTAAACACCTCCAGGGATGAGGCTTCCAACACCTCCCTGGGCAACCCCTGCCAGGCTCTCACCACCCTCATGCTCAACAACTTCTTCCTAACATCCAGGCTGACTCTCCCCATTTCCAGCTTTGTTCCATTCCCCTCAGTCCTATCCCTACCTGACAGCCTTAAAAGTCCCTCTCCAGCTTTCTTGTAGCCCCCTTCAGATCCTGCAAGGCCACAAGAAGCTCACCTGGGAGCCTTCTCCTCTCCAGCCTGCACAGCCCCATCTGCCTCAGTCTCTGCTCACAGCAGAGCAGCTCCAGCCCTCTGCTCACCCTCCTGGCCCTTCTCTGGACACCTTCCAGCCCCTCCACATCCCTCTTGTCCCAGGGGCTCCAGCACTGGATGCAGTACCCCAGGTGGGGTCTCAGCAGTGGGCAGCAGAGGGGCAGGATCCCTTCCCTCCCCCTGCTGCCCACACTGCTGCTGCTGCAGCCCAGGCTCTGGTTGCTCTCTGGGCTGCCAGAGCTCACTGACAGCTCAGATTGAGCTTCTCCTCCACCAGCACCCCCAAGTCCCTCTCCTGAGGGCTGCTCTCCAGCCAGGCACTGCCCAGCCTGGATTGCTGCTTGGCATTGCCTCGACCCAGCTGCAGCTCTCTGTATCTATCCAGCTTCAGATTTCCCAGAGACTAAAGCAGAGAAATTCTCAGGACCCTGTTTTTACTTTTAGACTTAGAAAATGATTGAGAGCACAGGATATGGGCAGCTCCAAGTGCAACTGCCTGCAGCTTTCCTTGTTTTACCCAAGCTACAATCTGCAAATAAAAAAAGGTGGAGACAGGTGTAGAGGGGATGGGGAAAGGTTGAGAGTAAGTCATGGCAGGAATGAAAGCTCTCTAATTGAATCAAATAAAGGCTGTTTAGAGGTAATCTGCCAGGCTGTCTGAAATGGATAGATTGCTGACATCCCCTCTAATCAAGCTCTTGAAAACAAAACTGAGAGGGGAGGATGTAACCCAGATAATGAGGGATTGTATGGAGTCAGGCTGGAAACAAAAGCAAGTGGGAGAAGCCAGGTGGGGGAAGGTGGTGGAATGGTGTGCCAGTTCAATTTAATTAGTTCATTATCCCTACCTTAATTGCAAACTTTGTTAAAGAGAAATTAGACTTGGGGAAAGCCACAGTGGGACTGGGGAAGGAAGTCAAAGGGCAGCAGCTGCTAAATATGTTAATAAACATCAGACTGGTTTTGTTCCCTTCCTTTTTTAATGCTACCTAAAAATGAGATCAGGGAGTGAAGGTGGAGAAATGTGACTCTTGGCTTCATGTGATGGGGAAAGGTGAAAGGAGATAGGGAGGTCTCTTCCTTCAAACCTGATGCTGCCTTTCTCCAGCTGCTCCACTCCTGCCTGTGGAAAGTGAGCACAAAACCCTGGGCACAGAGCAATGAACTTGTTGATGCTCACCTGGCCAAAGAGAAGTGCTGGACAAAACTCCACTTACTTAGCTCTGCTTCATGAGTGCCTGTTTCATGCCCATGTCAGCCAGCACAAAAGCAGAAAGAAATATGCTTTAGTGACCTAGTGTCTTAGAAACATAGAATCAGTCAGGGCTGGAAGGGACCACAAGGATCCTCCAGTTCCAACCCCCCTGCCATGCCCAGGGACACCTCACACCAGCTCAGGCTGCCCACAGCCTCATCCAGCCTGGCCTTAAACACCTCCAGGGATGAGGCTTCCACCACCTCCCTGGGCAATCCCTGCCAGCCTCTCACCACCCTCATGCTGAACAACTTCTTCCTAACATCCAGGCTGACTCTCCCCATTTCCAGCTTGGTTCAGTTCCCCCCAGTCCTGTCACTCCCTGACAGCCTCAAAAGTCCCTCCCCAGCTTTTTTGTAGCCCCCTTCAGATACTGAGAACCACAGAAGGTCACCTGGGAGCCTTCTCCTCTCCAGACTTCTCTCCTGTTGCTGATAGCAGCCCAAGAACCCCTTCTGCCACTTTCAGTGCTAGATGCTCACAGCCAGCTCCATTTATGTTAACTGAGAGTTCCATTCCTATCAGACCTTTCTGTCTAACAGACCTTTTGAGTGTCAGTATGAAATCCTCTGCATGCTCAAAGCACAGGCAACTCATCCTGTGTAGCTGATGATAGGCTGCTGGCCTTGCTGAGGGACCCTCTTGCCTGCTATGGTTTGCTCAATCTCAACCATTGAGGCAAGTTCTCTTTCAGGTCAGCTGAGCAGCACCTCTGTAACTTGCCACTTGGCAATTAAAAGCCAGAAGTGGACAAAAACCTCATGAGGTAGCTGTGGAAGGGCCCAGCTGTTACTCAGACAGTAAGGCAGGAGTTCTAAACAGGAGCTTGCAGCCAGTTGTTATTTGCTGTCTGCCTAGGTCAAGATCATTGACTCCCAACACTGGGATGTACAAGGAAAGGAAAATCAGATTGACCTCAGCATTGCTCTGTTGTTCTGGTGCTCAGACAAACTTTCCATCCTCTGGCAGCCTTCATTGTCCTAAGGGAGGCTGTTCCTGAGACTGCTCTAAGACTGTGCAGCTCTCCTCCAGCCTGCTTGCTCCAGCAGTCTGAGCCATCAATAAATTATGGCCAACACTTTGTTTCCTACATGATTTTTTTAAGAGTCCTGGTGAAATATTTATCCAGGAACTGGCAGCAGATGAACAGAGAAGACTGTTCTGTTCCTTCAGGCCTTTTCTCCTGAGGGTCAGATCCTTGTCCTTTCAACTGAACCAACTGTTTCTGGTCTATTGAAAGAGAGCAGGGAAGGACTCAAGGGCAGCTTACTTGCTTCTCTCAGCCCCAGTTCAAAGCACAGGCATAAAAGGTGGCTGCCAGGGCATTTGCTCTCTCTTGGACTTCTCTTTAGACTGAAATTAGAAAGAAACTCCTTCCAGTGAGGGTGGGGAGACATTGGGACAGGTTGCCCAGGGAGATTATTGATGTGCCCTCCCTGGAGGTGTCCGTGGCCAAGTTGGACAAGGCCTTGAGCAACCTGGGCTGGTGTGTCCCTGCCCACGGCAGGGAGTTGGAACTGGATGATCTTTGAGGTCCCTTCCAACACAAATCATTCTGTGAATTGATGAATTCTAGAGAAGAGATCAGCCCTTGGTGAGAGCCATGAGCCTGGGCTGGTTTGGAAGCCCAGAAGCAGTGTCCTCACTCCCTGTCCCTCCTCCTTGGGTCACCTTGCAGGAGCTCAGCTGGAGGAAGGGTTTGTGAACAGGGACGAATCCTTCCCATCTGCTGCCACCCTCTGGGAGGCAGAGCTCTGGGCTATGGGAAAGCTCCACACTGCTCTGA
This sequence comes from Semnornis frantzii, assembly GCA_013399775.1. Lineage (NCBI taxonomy): Eukaryota > Metazoa > Chordata > Aves > Piciformes > Ramphastidae > Semnornis > Semnornis frantzii. The sequence continues at coordinate 17,364 of VWYK01016591.1, read as the reverse complement.
GCTGAGCCCTGCTGGCCCAGCAAGGGGGGCAGGGGGGGTCCTTCTCCTTTTGCTGCTCTTTGCACTGAACTGGGTGGGAGAAAGAAGGGTCTCTGGGATTTCCACACGCAGACAAGCAGAGCTTCTTCAGCATTGCTTCTGCCAAATTATCTCCACAGAAACCACTTTGGACTCTGAGGTGGTTTAATTTCATTTGACACTTCAAGAGGAAGAATCAGATTTAACAAAGCAGCCACAAGAATAGAGGGAAGATGGTGGGAGCACACAGCAGCCTCCATCTTCTGAGTGCTTTGTATTCTCTGCAGTTGATTGGAGTGACAGAAGTGACCCCAAGGCACTCAGTGGAGCTGCTGGCATAAAGCTTAGCACTTGCACTCCTATCTGCTGGGTAAAGTGCAGGCACAGAGCCCTGTTTTGCCTCCAAAGTCCCTGGTCAGACAGATGTAGCCTTTAAATCAAAGAGCAGGAGCCTGGGCTGCATTAATGATGTGTACAAGGAGGACTTTGCCAAAAGTCAGGTGTGGAAGAGTTAGGAAGGTTGGAACCAGCCTGTGTTGTCCTCACTGGGAGAGAGGCAAAGCATTTACACAGAGGGGCTGAACCACACAGAACCCTCCATGCTCACCAGCAAAGGGATATTTGGGGCAATGAGAGCAGAATTTGGCCATGTGGGTGACCTGAGCTAGCTGAGGGTGTCCCTGCTCACTGCAGAGGAGGTTGGACAACTCCAGGCTGGGTGGGGAATGGCTGAGAGCAGCCCTGAGGAACAGGACCTCGGGTTCTGGGCTGATGAAAAGCTCCAGATGAGGCTGCAGTGTGAGTGCAGCCCAGACAGCAACTGTGTGCTGGGCTGCAGCAAGAGCAGTGTGGGCAGCAGGGCAAGGGAGGGGATTCTGCCCCTTGGCTCTGCTCTCCTCAGACCCCAGCTGCAGTCCTGGGTGCAGTTGTGGAGCCCCCAGAACAGGAAGGACATGGAAGTGTTTGAGCCAGTGCAGAGGAGGCCAGCAAGATGGTGAGAGGGCTGCAGCAGCTGTGCTGTGAGGACAGGCTGAGAGAGTTGGGGCTCTGCAGCCTGCAGAAGAGAAGGCTTCCAGGAGAGCTTGGAGTGGCCTTGCAGGATCTGAAGGGGGCTGCAGGAAGGCTGGGGAGGGACTATTGACAAGGTCTGGGAATGGCAGGACAAGGGGAATGGGTTTGAAGTGTCAGAGGGGAGATTGAAAGTGGATGTTAGGAGGAAGTTGTTTGCAGTGAGGGTGGTGAGACACTGGCACAGGTTGCCCAGGGAGGTTGTGGAGCACAGAATCACTCAATGAGATCTTTGATCACATTGGGTGATTCTGTGCTCCACAACCTCCCTGGAGGTGTTCAAGGCCAGGTTGGATGAGTCCTTGAGTGACCTGTGCTAGTGGGAGGCGTGCCTGCCTATGGCAGGGGGTTGGAATTGGATGATCTTTGAGGTCCCTTCCAACATTCCCATTCTATGTTTCTATGATTCTATGACTCAAGCTGCTGTGGAGGTCTCTCCCAACCCTGGCGATTGGCTCTGCACTGGGAGGATTTACCACCTCGAGTTTCTGTGTTGCTGCAGAATTCTTTCTTTTGCCATCCCACCTGTCAGATGTGTGTCTCAGCAAGGAGCTGAGGAGTTAGCTGGTTTCTGGCCGTGGCTCCAGGAGTTTTCACCCCTTGACTTTTGTCTCTACTTACAGAACTTTGGAAAGTATCACTCAGAGATATCGAATGCGAGTGATTACCTGAGCCGCTGTTACTCACATGAAGATCGATATCTGGAGAAGATCCCTCATGTCTATACCCCCTTGTCAGACCTCCCACGAGATCTTTATCCTCATCACTCTGACACCTCCTTCTGCTGCCCACCTCCTGGTTCCCGGGCTCCTTACATCTGTCCTAAGGAACAGTATGTTTAAAGTGGCAACACAGCAAATCGAAGAAGCTAAGCGGTGTTCACTTCTCCTGACCCTGGCACTCAACAACCAAGGCCTTTTAGATCCTCCTCTCCCTCCCCACCCCTCTCCCTCCCCATTGTTTATTTAATTTATTGATTTTTTAATTTTTTTTTTCACTTCTGGTGCAATTGTAATTGACATGATTAGGTTAAGTACCTGCCTGGCTTGCTAATGCTCAAGGGAGCACTCTGCCTTTACCCACCTCTCATTCAGCTCCCGTTGCTTTCTTTCCTCATCCCAGCCCTCCTGTATCAAGCTGGCTATGTGTGTGCATGTGTCTGTGGGTGACAGCTGCCCTGTGTTGGATGGGATGTGCCCAACCTGATTAAATGTCCCTAGGTTCCCTTGTGTCACCCTCTAAGCTGTTTGCACCAAAGTAAGCCAGGAGTGGACCCTCCACAGGCTTCCTGCCAGCTCGTGTGAAGTTTGACAGCGCAGACTCAGTGCTCAAATCTGGGTCTGGAGCTTAAATCCCCCAGAGAAATCTGTTTCCCCCTTGGCAGTGGGGATGGGAAACCCCTCTTGGGAAGAGTTAAACAACTGAGGTTGCTGAACCCAATAATAAGATGCTTGTAATGAAAGATGCTCCAAACCAACCCAAGAGTAGAGAAAGGGGCTTGGGGGTTTATTTCTGTCCTTTCCCCCTTCCTCTCTCTTGGATTGACTCTCTTCAATCCAGACAGCACAGGGACATCCTTTGAAGCCAACTCATCTGGAGAAAGCATCCTTGAAATAGCTGCCTCCTAACCTGAAACTCAGAGGGGAAAAACTGAGAAAGGAAAAAACCTTCTCTCTAATTTTCCTTTTCAAAGCTTACCAAGACCCCCCACGAGCATTTCCCTTGCCTCTGTTGATTGGAATTTCAAAACTAACTCAGGCAGAACATAAAGAATAAATAATGATTTCAGGTAAATCTTCTTGCTCTTAATGAAGGATAAAAGCCAACAAGGAATCTGGCCTCTTCACTTTGTACAGAGCATCTCAGTTTGGGGACTGCACATTCTTCTTTTTGCTCTCTGGGAATGTGTGTGGGTGTGTAAAGCCAAACCTGTGCATTCCTCTGGCCACAAAGTGTTTTAGAGAAGGATGTTTTATCTCCACATCACATTTGTGTTCACTTGTATTAGAAGAAAAACAAAATTATATATATATATATATAAAATAAATATAGAGATCCACTTCAGTGTATATAAATGTAAAGAAGAGGAAGAGAAGACAAAGGAATGAACCTCCTGTGTAAGGGCTTGGTTTTGTGGATGGCTTTCAGCTGTTTCACACAGGTATGGCACAGAAGAGATGCTTCTGAACAAGGGGACTTTGCCTTCGTGGGGAATGGGGATTTGCTTTCTTTTCTCTTGGGTGGGATCTTAAGCACCCTGCAGGCAGTTGCACACTTAGCACCACTCTGGAAGCCCTGAGGGGGTTTGAGCAAAGTGCATGTGGGGAGGGGGAGCTGGGGGCCACAGCAGCACCCTGCTGCCCAGGCACCCGGCAGCACTGCAGGGGGACTCCTACAAAGGAGAAGTGAAAGAGCCGTGGAGGTGAAAGCCTCCCTGTAAGAGGAGGTGTGGATATCATGTGGCATGCTCCCAGCCCAGCCCTGCCAGGCAGTCTGAGGCACTGGTTCAGTTCTGTACATCCACATCTGATGGGCTGCAGTTGCTCCATGCACTGCCTTCCCATCACCTAGAGTAGCCTCCACACCCACTCCTGCTCGTCCCTCTTCCTCCACAGAGAAGCACATCTGTGTTCACACTGCCTCGTGGATTCCCTGCAGGCTAAGAAATGGATCTGTAGGTGAGGAAGAAGTTTTGCTTCAGTTAGGCAATAGAGCACCGTGAGGGCAGTGCCACAGGCATGGATCCCCCTGAGCCCTCCTGCAGCACACACAGTACCCACGCAGAGCTAACTCTTCCCCTGCCTCTTTGCCTTCTTCCCTGGTGCACTTTGTGGAGCAGCCTGGTGGCTGGTCACAAGGACAAGATGTCATCTCCCTGGTGGGCACTGATGGAACCCCTTTTTGGAGCCATTTGGATTCACCTTTCCTCTGCCAGCCTCCAAAGAACCCAGGCAGCTGTTTCCTTCCTCCACCGACCTCAAGTGCCATGTGTCTTGATTCAGATCATGTATTTCTCTCTCTTATTTTCTTCTCAGTATACCTTGGGGTACTTTCTGGCTACCACAGAGCTGGAGATTGGGTGTGCTCTGAACTGAAGCCACAGCCAACACATCACAGCAAAGGAAACCATGATTTGGAGTCTGCCAAATCTGCCTTTGGTCACTTTGTTTGGAAAGGTGATCAGGTGCTGGAATACCCAAGGGTCTTTGACATCGTGGAATCAACCCAGCACTGCTTCCCATGGAGGAAAAAAAAAACAACCCAAAAGCAAGCAAAAATCCATGACATGCTCCCCTATTTGCATGCCTGTAATAGCAGGATGCTGCCTGCACGGTGGCAATTAAAGTAGATTTGATTTGGAGCCTTCACCTGATGCACTTCCAGACAGATCTAAGAATTTAAATGCGGAGTAGAATGTAGCCAGATCTGCCCCTACATCAGGAAAGAAGCTAAGGGGGAGGGTGTAAAAAGAACTGGTTGTTTGACAGAGGAGAACACGTTGCAGGTGGGTTTTATTTCTGTTGCCCGTGGCTGGGAGGATGATGCTTTGATGAGGAAGGAGAGATACAGACTGTGGCATCACAAAGAAATTCTGGTTGCCTCGTGCAGCTTTGCATTTGAGCTGCCCCATATAGACACAAAGGGTTTTACTGTACTTTGCAGCAAGGCAAAAGGATCTCAATCCTCTTTAGGAAGGAAAAATCAAGAAAAACCTGAATCCAAGGCAGCAGTTTGACTTATGCCAGCACATATATTAAATTCATGTATGTCTTGCTTCTCTTTGCCTCACAACATTCTCCTTTCTCCTTAAGGACTGGGTTGGTCTCCAGAAAAAAAATTAAATCAGACCACCAACTTCCTTTGTGCTCTAGGAAAAAGGGGAAAACCACTGAAGGAAAAAAACTCAGGCAAGAGATACTGAGGTTCAAGTCCACTGCTTCAGTTTTACAAAGCTGCATTTAGAAATGCTCCTGATCCAGGGCCCTGCATCCCTCCCTCTCTTCCCACACAGTTGCACAATGTTTGGCTCTTTCCAAACTCTGCTGCACCTCTTTGCCATGGGCTTCACAGCAGCTCTGCTCCATGCTAAGGCCACTGCTGTCTGCAGTGACCTTGCAGGCAGAGAAATCCTGCTCCAGCAGTGCTGATGAGAGGTGTTCCCCTCCTGCCATGCTGTGAAATGCTTTTAGAAGCTCCCTCCCCTGAGAGCAGAGCCATCCAGTAAGGGTGCTGGGAGCAGGCTGCTGAAGGAGCTGGGCAGGCAGCTGGTGGGGTGGGATCCTGCACCCAGTGGGCCAGCAGCAGATGGGAGGAACTGGTGGGTTTGTTCCTGGGTCTTCCTGATATGAGACATGGAGCTGGGGTGAAATGTCAGAATCTCTGTTCCATGTGTTGGTGGCACAGACACGAGTTGGATGAGACTGAGCACAGAACTTCAATAAAAGTGAACTGAAGAGTTCCAGCAACTTCTGTCACAGCTGTGAGACTGGTGTGAGCTGCTGCATTTTCTCCTTTCTCCCAGTGCTGGCTTCCTCCTGCAGCCATCACCCCTCCTACACTCACACCCCAACCTGTATGCTCCTGCACACACACTCTGCCTCCTCCTCTGCTCTGGTAAGACCTCACCTGGAGTACTGCAGCCAGTTCTGCAGCATGGGAAGGACATGGACCTAATGGAGTGGGTCCAGAGGAGACCATGAGGATGGTCAGAGGGCTGGAGAATCTCCCCTGTGGGCTGGAAAATCTCCTCTGTGGGCTGGAGAATCTCCCCTGTGGGGACTGGTTACAGGAGTTGGGGCTGTTGAGCCTGGAGAAGAGCCTCAGAGCAGTTTCCCAGTACCTGAAGGGGACTGTGAGAAAGCTGGGGAGGGACTTTTAACAAGGGTTGGGAGTGATGGGATGGGAGGGAGTGGGTTGAAGCTCGAGAAGGGCAGAATGAGACTGGAGATTAGGAGGAAATTCTTGCCAGTGAGGGTGAGGAGACACTGGCACAGGTTGCCCAGGGAGGTTGTGGAAAGCATTCTTTGATCACATTCTGTGCTTCTGTGCTCCACAACCTCCCTGGAGGTGTTCAATGCCAGGCTGGATGAGCCCCTGGGCAACCTGTTCTAGTGTGAGGTGCCCCTGCCCATGGACCTGGGTGATCTTTAAGGTCCCTTGGACCTGGATGATCTTTAAGGTCCCTTCCAACCCAACCCATCCTATCAGTCCTGCTTCATTGCACACTCCACCAACAGCCACGAATGGTGCAGTGAGTGGGCAGGTGTTGGTGTCCAGGCTGCTTCCTCAGCTGAAGCACCTCTGTCAGAAGGAAAAAGCAGGCTCTGCAGCAGCTGGTGAGAAGTGCTCCCTGGTTAATCTGGGATTAGCACTAGCTGGATTCATAGGAGAGACAGGCAGCAGAGTAAATATAGCTATAGCCAGGCAGGGCCACTGGGGCATGCGTGTGCGAGCACACATCCACTGCTGGGCAAGGACTCCAGTCCAGCTGAGCAGGAAGCCTGTGCATGCTTAGGAGGTGCTCTGTCAGACAGATTTGATCAATACACCATTAGAGAATTTTTAGCACAAGCCACTGACTCTGAGAATGAAAAATCCCCAGGATATTTTTTTAATAAAAAAGCTCCCCTGCACCAGGCTGGAGCCTCTGCAGCTGCAGAAGAGACCTCTCAGAACAATTTAGCCACAGATCTGGGCTAGCAAATGGCAGAGGGCTGAAGGGTGTCTGCTTTGCAGGCAGTGGGTTGGATAGAGGCTGCCTTAGCTGCTTGTTACTGGGTAGGTGTTTATTGGATTGCAGCAGAGGAACTGTCAAGACCACAGCACATTGTGCTGAGAGCTCCAGCTTGGCTCTTGGCTCTTTCTCAGGGTGGTGCAAGGAGAGTCACAGCTCAGCCTCAGGGGCAGCGTGGCCCAGGATAGAGTGCAGATCTCAGCACTAGCACAGCAGAGCCAAAGCAAACTGCTGGCAGTGCCATCCTGGCTTTACACAGACAGAAAAGTTTAGCCTGTGTTTATCTTCTCCCAGGCCTGTATTTACCTTCAGAAGTGGGAGAAAGAATCTGGATTTACCTCCCACGTGGTAGTTTATATATAACACAAGTGCCATTTGCTCAGAGGCTCCTGCCAATGCCCAGGTAGAACTCTGCTCATCCCAACTGAAAAGGGACACAAACATCCAGGCTGGCATCTGAAGCATCTTGCACAGAGCAGGTGTGCAAATATGCCCCCTCCAAGAGAGAGGCTGTGACACACATCCACCCCTGCTGCTTGCTTCATTTCCCTACTGCCCACAAGCAGGGTCAGCATTTCTGATGGGTTTTTGAGGTGTCTTTCTCCAGTGCTGAATGTGCTGTGATCAGAGCCTGGCTCAGAGCAGCTCCTGCTGGGTCACTTCATGCCTATACAGAAATTTCTGTATCACTCCTGAGGTATGAAACTAAAATATCAACATCACTGCCTCTGGACTGCACTAAATACAGAAAGGAAATTAAAACACTCCTGTAGGTAAGGAGCTGTTGTCCTATCCTTGGAGCTAGGCACCTTTTAGCAGAGTTCTTCATACAGAAGCATGAAGTAGGTGGTGTGGAGGGCACTGCAGGTATGCAGTGCAAGGAGGGAGCTGCAACTTAAAGGACAGCACAGCAAAGAGGTGCATTGGAGATTGTACATCTCTGCTGCACACTGGCATGGCTGAGATCTTTTTTACACCCCTCCACTGTCATGCTCTGTGCTCATTCCTCAAGGAGGCTTCCAGGAGAGCTTGGAGTGGCCTTGCAGGAT
>VWYK01016483.1:0-21041 GCA_013399775.1 Semnornis frantzii | reverse complement strand
GTTTTTGGTTTGAGTTTGGGTGCTTGTTTTTTTTTTTTTGTTTTGTTTTTTGAGAACAAAGAGGAGGGAAAAAAGAAAGATAAAATTAATGCAGATGAAATAATGCTCCATTCTAAAGACTTGCTATACCAAAAGCAGATAAAGTGATAAATTTAATCACAGACNATTACCAGACAATTCACTCTCTCCTTATTTAAATGAATTTCCCTATTAGTGGTCTCCAAAATAAATTAAATGTATTGCAAAAATATATTGTGAAAACCTCCTCTAGATCTATTTGGGAAGGATTTGGAATAGGTGGAAACAGTATAGTGGCAGTGCTTGTTCAATCCTGAAAGGCTTCAGCCCCTAGATTAGAAATCACCTGAGTAATAAAAAGGCATGGTGATCTTCTAAAGCAATTTAAAAGAGATTGTATATCGATCTAATCCATCATAATAGTGCAAAGTCCATGGGCAAAGTCATCCACATTGGAACAGAACTCAGAATTTTCAGTTTAATGCTAGAAACCTTATCTCTTGGATAATGCAGCCTTGCCCAGTAACCTGTGTATCTATCCACGAGCTTCCATCAGAAATTAAAGATACACTTTGAAAGATATTCAGTACTTATAATCAAGGCTTAAAGTGACAAAATTATGTAAGACATCTCAATTCCACTTCTACTGGCTGTCCAAATACTGTACACTTGTAGTAAATCTGGCTAACTATTTATTCCTACTATTTAATGTGTCAATTTATTTGTCATATAGAGTCTGAGCTGGTAAGCTTTGCAGGTCTTAGAAGACAGAAATGTTTAGATGTGACGTGGTTGCTTAGATTCCAATATCAGATTAGACATCAAAACTAGAGCTGTTAGCATGGGCATACCCTGAAATAAACCACTTTTGCAACAGTAATTTACATGCATATTCTATCAATATAAATAATATCCTGAAAGTACAGCAGCTACGGTGTCATATGAGTTCATGTCAAAATGACACCTTGTCATCTCGATCTCTTTAGTCCATTCCTGTAGCTAGCTGAATGCTTTTGCCTATCAAGCAAGCTAATCAGAAATTATACCCCCACAACAGTAGCATTATATATACAAGAGTGCTTTAAAGGTCTCATGTGTTCATCAGAACACATGACACATCGAGTGCCAAAAGAACAGTAAGTACCTGCTCAGGCAGAAGGGGAAGTGCCACGTCAAATACATAAGCATCTGCACATTACGTTTAGTTTCTTTTGAAACATAATTACCTGGAAATTTTGATAGAAAAAATAACTCACATACCTGTTGCTGGGGAGGAAAAGACAGAAACTACAGAGCCCTTCCCATATAGCTGCACTGGTCCTTGTTTTATCCACATTGTACCCTGGATCCTCTCCTATCAGATCGGTGTTCCAAATTAACACTTTAGTTCTGCTCAGATACTTTCTGCAAGTGATTCAAACAGCTAAGCGATGTGTTTGCTCAACAGTGCTACAAATGCCTTCACTATGCAACCACATCATTTATTGTGTTTGTGCCTACTTTCCGTGCCTGGCTTGCTTCTAAATTTTGTTGCCCAGTTTTTTTGTATCTTGTATAATTGACACTGTAAGCACTATGGGGGGGAAAGAAAAAGAGTATATGGACATCCTAGAGTGAAAACCTTCAAGTGAATGCCCTCCTGGAGATGTAAAACATCTCTTAAAAGTGCAATAGATTTCAAATCCCATGAATTCTTTTGAAAATATACCACATTCAAACCTCACCACAAAAACTACTCCATGCAGAGCAGGCGATGTTTCAAGGCTCCAAAACTGCAAATTGAACGTTAATATTAGAATTTCATTCTATTAACTCCAGGAGGTGATGGGAACACGGCGTGGAAGTGAAAAGAGAAGGTATTTCTTTTAATGTTAAGTGCATGAGAGAGAATTAAGACATGTAGGAGCAGGAAATGTTAATTCAGGGCTCAGTCAATGAGAGATACAATGTGACTAACAGAAGTTTCAGGGTTAACTAACAACAGGCAACCAGGAATTAAAATGTATGAAGACAAAATTAAAATCTTTCTTTCTGATCTCAGAGACAGCTCTGCATTTGTTGCAGATACACATCTGGTGAAGAAGATAGATGAGGACAGAGCATCTCACAGTGAAACAACTGTAACATAACAAAGGTGAAGCTGAGGTTTAGCTCAGTACTTACATTGAGTACCTGGGATCATCAGGATTAGGAGCCCGGTTCACACTCAGTCTGGTCCTGCAGCACTACCATGCTGTTCCCTGCCTGGCAAGAGACTTGCACCTCCAGGATACCTGCCTTTCCCTCTCTGCCAGTTTAATGAAGTGCTCAAAACGAGCAACAGCCCTGACTGCAGCGTTCTGGCATTCTCTTTTTCTAGGAAAATCTGGATGCCAGCATGAACCTAGTTTCAAGGAAACCTGTCGAAAATGAAAATTTCAATTCCCGCCCTGAAACATAAGCCCCTCAGCTCATCTTTGTGATGCTGCCGGATTCCACCTTTACTTAAGTCACCTCCTGTACACAAACCACTGTTCTATTATTTATGGTAATATCACAGAGGAAGAGGAGAACAACAAAACCCACCTAAATTTAATCTCATTATTTACTTTAAAATACCGACAAACTGCAAGAGTTTAAGAACCCAAAGGTGGTCTGAAAAAACATCCAAACAAGCAGTATACAAGGATGAAACTTGCCAACAGGAGACACCCTTCTAAGTGCCTTTCTGAATATTTTATACTAGAACTTGTGAGGGCTTGCAGCATTTGTGCAGCTCCTTCACTAAAAGCAGCATGGTCTGACTTAAGACTCTCTAAAATGAACCAACGGAATGAAGAGCTCAGAATAGCTCCAAGTCATGTACTTATAGGCAAAAGAACCTGGACAGAAGTCACAGAGTGTATGTATTGACAAAGTGTCAGCTCACACCAGGATCTTGAGTCACAAGCTCAGTTCCTTGGAGAGGAGACTTCCCACCCTGCTGCACTTGCACAGTGGCTTTGGTGGGCTTCAGGCTACTGAGGTAACAAACTGTACTTGTTCGGTGTGAAAATAAAGACATCATGAAATCAGATCTGAAGTGCGAAACAAGTCTATGCTGACTGAGAGGCACATCATAACCAAACATCTTTCTAATCTCTGCTTCACTGTGGGATCACCAAATGGCATTTATTTCTTTACTGGCACACACCTCAGTCATTTACCAAGATTTTATACAATAAGTAGTAACAATTTTATCATGCCTATCCTTGACCACTTTTTTTTTGTGTTGAAAATGACTCAATGATATTTGTTTATTAATGTAATGTAAGAACATAATGTAATAACATTGTATCGTAAGAATTATGGTATTGAAGTTTAAAACCTTTGATATTTTCTCCAGTTCAGTATCTGATGACAAAATTATCTCAATCTGTTTAGTTTCTTCAGATGCAAACACTTGCTCAGTAACAGACAAAGGAGATACCACTTACAGTTCACATGGTATCAAGGTACTGTTAAAAATTCAATACAAGTGAAATAGAATTGGTATCTTCCTGCAGTATTTTGGTATAAAGTTTGATGAGTCTTACTTAAGAAGTCTCATGACATGTAAACTTTGTGAAAAATTGCAAATACTGGCTGTCCTAAGAAAACAAGCAAACACATCCTATCATCAGATCAGGGCTTGCCTGCTAATGACCTTCCCATTTCTTTCACAGAAAATATTAATACCATTTTCTGTCCAGATAACAGCTGTAATAACGAAGAGAGAATGCCACAAAGCCACCCAAGTGCAAGACCACCTAAGGAAGGTGTTTTCAGTCAGTGATATTAAAAAAAAGTGAACGACTTAGCATATTGATGCCCATTTCTGTAACACTGCTTACACGACTGTTCTGCTACATGGATTTTTACTGTTTTCCTTTTCCAGTATCTTCACATCCTTAATGTTATTTCTCAATGTATTTTCGCTGCTTAAAGTACTTAATTTGGCTTTTTTCCCAACCATGACTGACGTTAGGTATGACCTTGAATTGAATGCCATTGTAGCAAGCTGTCTCTCACCGTGGGAGTCCTCTTTTTTAATAGTGCTTGAGCACAGTATCTTTGATTTGGTAAAGCACCACTTGAACAGCTTATGCAGCACTCAGTAATTTTCTACAGCCACAGAGGTTTATAGTTTGTCCAAGCTTCAGCAGGAGCAGCAGTATTTTACACACACATAATATCCTTTTAAAAGATCACTTTCCAAAGTGCTTTGAAAACACTGAGCTTCAGAGCCCCCACCACAAAGATGACTAAGAAGGATACAGGTATTGCTGCAGCTACCTATAGTGGCAGGACCAGCAGGTATTTAACAGAGCACAATGAAAACAATATATCCAGTTGGAATTACAGGGAGTCTTATAGTGTAAAAAGTTTTTTTCTTTTTTTTCTTTCCCCCTACAGAGTTCCTTAAGACTACTTGGACAACTCACTAGCAACAATACCAATACCCACAGGTCCAGAACATGAGTCTCCATTTTCCTTACATAATTACAGCTGAGTATGGCAAAATCCTAGCAGAAGGTAGTCTGATGAGCTGCCTTCCTAACTCAGCAGAAACAGACACAAGTCAAAATCTCATCCCTGTGCAACTTCCATCTCAGTGGAGTTTCCAAATAAATTAAATTATTGAAAGTGTCCAGAATTTTTCTGAACCATGCTGCATTTTTTTTAATTTGAATATACTAATCAAACGAAGATGAAGTCTGATTTGTGATGGAATAGGAAATAATCATGCTTCTTGCACCAAAACCAGTTAACAGGGTATCAAGTCTAACAGCACCATACATATAACTGAAATGACTGAGCAAATAATGATGAGAAATAATTTCTTTTTTTTTTTTTTTCCTCTTTTCTGTTATGCGCTGGTCATAACTGAAATAGATACACCAGACCAAAACAAATTAAAACCAAAAAGTAGCAGTGGCTGTTTAGTCTGTGCTCAGACATCTCACTTGCATTTACCACCACTCTTGGCAATCTATCAGCTGTCTGCGCTCTGAATGCCAGCAGCAGGCACAACAGGGGTAGCACAACCAAGTCAGACGAGTGTCTTTCTGCAGCAGCTGCCTTTGCCATTTATCATCTGTGGGTTTCCCCTCCCATCCAAGCTTTACATTGTGCAATTAGGCCTTATTAATTTTGTAAACTCCATTATTAGTCGGACAGCACTGTTGCTCAACCAGCCTAGTGACAGCTGTCAGTCAGCACCCAAAGCCAAAAGCTTATCCTCACATGACTTAAGCCAGTCAACGAGGTTACCCTATATAGAATATGTGCAATGCTAGCTCTGTTTAGTGTATACTCCTTGATATTTGACTGACAGGTGAGAAAAAGGAGGGAGGGATCTCTGCAGTAATACATTTGTCTCTATTTTCCAAAAATGTTCAGAGGGAGCTAAAACTCCCTAACATTTTTTACACTCTGGAAGTCTCTGGGTGATGGTAGAACGTGTACTCAGCAAAAGGAGCAATAAAAGCCAAACTACGAAGGATTTCTCTCTAAATAGTAAAAGCTATACCAAGGATGAGGACTTTTTTTTCCAAAAATAACAATGAGAAGATTTTTTCTGCATGTTTTCCATGTATTTATGACACCTCATTTTTAAATAAGCATTTCAAGGGAAGCACGAGTTGGCTTAGATGAGATACTTTAAAACAGTCCTGGCCTCCAGAATGTGGGACACCCACAATATAAAATGAATTATACATCATAGGATGTACAGTAGACAAATTAATTTGCACAGGTTATCTACCTGCCAGCAGCTTCATGGATTTTCATGGCCTGTGCCACACTTGAAAGGTTTGCTACAGCCTTCCTTCTCCCTCGTCCCCCTTCTCTGCATTATGCCAGATTATTCTGTTATATAGGTCAAATTCTCATGCAGAAAAGACCTATATCTTTCTGTGAAGTATAAGGCCAGAAATGTTACCTTTTTAAAGCTGTACTAACCCCATGACAATTATTTTAATTTCATGGAAAAGTCTTTAACTAGATCAACTTACTAAATGATTAAGCGACATGTGCATATTAAAAAACCCACAACACTCTTTCCACAGTGAACTAGTGCTCCTAATACCCATTTTCAGGAAGCATCTGAAATCTGTGCACGATTTCCTCCCGGAGTCAAGCATGCCAGGTTTTCATGCTTATTTGAGAAGCACAGGCACAAATTTGTACACACACTATGTTCATTACGGACGGTAACCTTTCCTCTGAGAAACTGAATAATAACAGCCTAATGAATAAAAATAATCATACCTATGCATTAATAATTTTGCAAGTCAGGTTTGAAAAAGTGTTAATTATTTTTGTAATGTGCCCCCGAATTACTTGGACACCACTTAGGAAAAAGCGACTTTCAGAGGTTATAATTAAAACTGTTAATTTGGATGAGTGAAACAAAAAATGGGGGGTGGGAAGAAAAAAATCTTGAGAATTAACAACTTTCTAACCCTTGCAATAAATTCATAGAATCATAGAATGGTAAGGTTGGAAGGGACCTCAAGGATCATCTAGTTCCACCCCCATGCCATAGGCAGGGACACCTCCCACTAGTACAGTTCCCTCAAGGCCTCGTCCAACCTGGTCTTGAACCCCTCCAGGGAGGGAGCAGCCACAACCTCCCTGGGCAACCTGTGCCAGTGTCTCACCACCCTCACTGCAAACAACTTCCTCCTAACATCCACTTTCAATCTCCCCTCTGCCACTTCAAACCCATTGCCCCTTGTCCTGGCATTCCCAGACCTTGTCAATAGTCCCTCCCCAGCCTTCCTGTAGCCCCCTTCAGATCCTGGAAGGCTACTCTAAGGTCTCCTGGAAGCCTTCTCTTCTCCAGGCTGCAGAGCCCCAACTCTCTCAGCCTGTCCTCACAGCAGAGCTGCTGCAGCCCTCTCAGCATCTTGGTGGCCTCCTCTGGACCCACTCCAACAGTTCCATGTCCTTCCTGTGCTGGGGGCTCCAGAACTGCACACAGGACTCCAGGTGGGGTCTGACAAGAGCAGAGTAAAGGGGCAGAATCCCCTCCCTTGCCCTGCTGGCCACACTGCTCTTGATGCAGCCCAAGACTCGGTTGCTGTCTGGGCTGCATGCGCACACTGCAGGCTCATGTTGAGCTTTTCATCAACCCAGACCCCAAGGTAAATAATAAACATTTGTTCATCTAAGTGAATAGCAAAATTGCTATTACACAAATATGAAGATTGCTTAGATGATTGTTTACCTTGAATCTGAAACATTAGTTTTTACCATTGTTACCAATTCTAAATACTCTCTTCTTTGTGTTAGATTTGGTGGTGAAATTAGATCTTACTGTTCCACATAACTTTCAAAATATGACTAATTTTGGATACATTTAATTTAAAGCTCACATACATTCATATGCTGTCTGATGTTTTCTCATTAGGTAAGCTGTGAGCAGCCAACAGTTAAGTTGAAAGTTCTATTGTAGCAAGTATCCCAGAAGGAGGAAAATGCTAAATCTGTTATGTATACAGGAAAAATGCTGCCCTGTCAGCAGGTTTTGAAGAAACATAAAATATACAGATGATCTGCCTCCTACTTCTTTGTGCATTTCCAGCTGCTGGTTATTTTTCACTTAACTGACAATCTGCCAATATGCTTCAGTACTGAGACTGAATCCAAAAAGTGATGGCCAGATGCAGAAACATTTCTGCTGCAGGCCTTCAAGGATTCCAATTTCATGGAGACAAAATGTCAGTGACATTCATTAAATAATAATCCCCAATCCACATGAATGATCACTGTGGGCTGTACCAGGTACCCATTTATCCTTTCCCTCTGTGGAGCCAACAGTGCCTAAGCCTAGGAAGGGCATAATAACAGAGTAATAATACAGCAAATTACTCTTATAGCAATGAGAGCTCAGGCACCTAAGATACAATTGGCATTCTTGAAGGAAGCGTAACAAAGGTGAAGTCAACCTTCACTGCAAAACCTCTCATAGTAGTAAATTTACATCAGAAATTCTGCACTTCTGTTCTTCAGCAGTGTATTCATTGATCCTCTAGGCTTTCACATTCCTTTAAGTTAAAGGCAGAAGGCTACTGCCAAATGTACTTCATCATGCAACTTTATAATGGTCAAGGAACCACTAATGCAGAATGGAAAAAATCCTGAAGCAGCGTATTTTCCAGAACATTACAGTCTTGCTCCATAATAACTGCATTTGTACTACACATATTGCAATTTTCCTGGTTTGCTGTTTTATTATTAAATAGATAAGAATACAATGACAGTCCCCTAAGACATAAAATTCTGCTTAATAAAAACAATGAAGAATTCAAGTTAAATGGGTATCACTATGAAATTTCAGATAGTTGGCTTCAAGATCGTTGCATTAATCTGTGCTTAGCAATTTAGTGTGTGAGGTGCATATGTCAATGCAGTGAAAGTTCCAAGAGCTTTTGGTTGTGCTATGCTAGTTCAGTTTTACTTGAGATATTCCAAACACAGCGATAGGTAGGATATTGCCCAGGAGAAACCGATAAAGACTACACTGCTATCACTCTGCTCATGTAAAGAAACAACAAAATTAGGAGGAGTGGAAAAGGAGGACTGTGAAATTACAATGCTGCTTTATCTGGGACACATTAAAGCCACAATAAGTTTATTAAGTGTGAGCAATTAAAATTATTAGTTTCCTGTTTGTGATACTGAATTTGGGCAGATAGAGCAAAGATAGTAGAAGCATAAAGGAACATGGATACCCTAAAGACAAAGTGGTGTAGTAAGTATTTACAACTACAAAATTTAAGATCTGAAACTTCCAGGCAAACAGGGGACCATAAATTACGTCGGTTCTAAGCAATAAAAACATTTGTCGAGTTGATAGGGAATGAAATTTTAAATAAAAACATTTCCTGCTCTGCTCAGCCATAACAATGTTCTTTTGTTTGTATTCTTTGTAATTTAGCTGCTTGACAACTTCATTCAACCTTCAGTAGCAAACACAGGTATTGATTATCTCTGAACATCCTAATGACTGGAGACTGGGACACAAACCATGAAAGTAGAGTTTCTGGTTGCAAGTGAAATTATAGTTTGCCCTACAAGATTGCACAATAAATCAGAGAACAAATCAGCCAACATAGGGCTCTGGGGTCACTGAAGTGATGTTGACACATTACAATAATGAGAACTTGAAACACCTCATGCCCTATTGATTTTTAAGCTGAATCATTGCCACTGCAGGAGATTACAAGACTGTGTACTGGAATCATGGCCCACATGGGAGATGCTGATGAAAAATACAAACAATTGCACCAAAATAGTTCTTTACCTGTATCTCTTATAACCTAATACCCTTCCTTCACTCCTCCAAGGTCTCAGACTTCAATTTGACTTCTGTTTCCTTCTTTATCTACATTAATTATGTAGACTTGAAGCGACACTTTAAAGCATCTCAGAGAACCCGCATAATAGATAAATCAGCCTGCAATAAATGCTTTTTAATGTTCCAAATAGCTTTCATGTTTCATTCAATAGCAAATTATTCTATGATATAAAAATAATTCCAATAATCACCAACTTATTTTCTACATAAAATATGTAAACGTCAAAAGCCTTGGCACCAGCTAAAGGGAGGGGGAAAAAAAAAAAAACCAAAGGGCAAAAAAGCTCCTCTTTTTAATTCCACTTGACAGCATTGAGAACCAAGAAGCTGTTAGAGAGGTGACCAGTGACACAAGATGATTACAGTCCTGTCACGACAAAAAGAGCAGTTATAATTTGCACTGCAGTGAATTACTTGAGGAACATCATTTTGCTTAAGAGGAGAAAATAATACCTCCATTATCACTGCCAGCCAAGAGATCTCATGCTACACCAGAGAGGTACAAGGAAAGAGAGACAACATTTAACTGGTGCCTTCACACTACAGAATCTTCGACATTTTGCTGTTTTTCTTGGTAATAAGTATTTTTTTAAAGTACTAGAACGGTGTTCTTACTAAAGCATAATTGCAAGACAGAAGAAAGGGCTAACTTGGAGTAAGTAAAAAGGTAAATCCGTGAAGAACAAGACAACTTTTACCTCCTAATGCACTTACACTGAAAGAGATTAGAAGTTAGTTAAATATATCCTAAGGATTAGCTTCTGTTAGGCTCTTCAGAGAGATGTTTTTAATCAGTAGCTCTGCACTTGGCATTTATTCCTTTAGGGAGGGTGAAAATGTTTCAGATTATCTCTTTTTTCATATGAAATTCAGCGCCATCAGCAAAACTCCAACACAAGAGGGGACAGAAGGACAATGGATCACAATTTACATCAGGGAGACCATCCTTAGAAGTTCCTTATAATTTTTCAGGTGCTTTTAGCCTCAACCCACCTCTCTGAGATACAGGCATGATTCATAACCTGACTTAACAACACAGAATTAAGACAAAAGGGAAGCAGCACTGAGAGTCACGTTTTTGAAGGAACATAGAGACTTATGTTGCGATCCAGGCATAATGCAGATGTGTCAGGATGCAGTGCTGAATGCACATCCTGCTCAGTCTCTCTCTGTCCACCACCGCTGCACCACAGTTATTTGTTTATTCCTTCTCTCTTGTTTTTCCCCAGTAGAGCAGCTTAAGGATTCTCAATTTTTCTTTCTGTCCATGCCCAAACTGCTGGTACTTTGTCTCATACCTAAGCCTGGTAAGTACACTTAAACTAGCTGATCCTCTCCCTGATCTTCCCTGAGAGTTAAGCTCAAGCAAATTAGTATACATCAGCTGTGCTAAGTGCCAGAAAACCAGAAGCCATCATCATTATTAATGAGAGAAAATCACTTCACAGTACTATCTCCCACAGAATAGTTGGGGGGGCTACTGGCAATTTGAATTACCAACAGGCAGCATAGTCACTGTGGTATACAACAAGCTACCATAAAACCACGAGGAAAAATCTTCTAGGAGGAAAATTTAATCTCTCTCCTCTAACAATTTAATAAATTTTTGACATTTGGGAAATACTACCAGCAGAAAACCAAATAAAGAAGATTCTCAGTGTTACATACAAAGAACGAACAGGAAAAATTAAAACAACAAACATTTCTGTCTGGAATAAAAGTGGCAGGTTTGTACCACTGTGAGCAGAGTGCACATACATGTGGATAGCAGAAACCTCCCTTTAATTACCAGTCTGCCTGTTGGCCTTGCTTACAACCTGTTAACAGCAGATGTGACAGCAACGTGCCTGAGGATGCTGATCTGCAGAGACTCAACCTTTTCTCTAAGAACATTGTGAACATCCCCAACAAAGACCAGCAAACCTCACTCAGGTTATTAATATAACCATTAGGACTGTGCATGTTTATCAGCTTTATTAACTGATTGGTTTATGTCCTTGAGAACCAGTTATATTAAGACAAAACATTATATTCACAGAATTATTGAGGCTAGAATAGACCTCTGAGATCACCAAGTCCAGCCTAGGACCTAACACCACCACATTCACCAGACCATGTCGCTAAGCACCACATTCAATCTTTCCTTAAACACCGCCAAGGACAGCAACTCCACCACCTCCCTAGGCAGTCCATTCCAGTGTCTAATTACCCTTTCCATGAGCGAGTGCTTCCTAACATCCAACCTAAGCTTCTCCTGGTGCAGCTTCAGACCATGTCCTCTCGTCTTGTCACAAGTTGCCTGGGAGAAGAGCCTGACCCCTACCTTACTACAACGTCCCTTCAGGTAGTTGGAGAGTGTGATAAGGTTCCCCAAGGCTCCTCTCCTCCAGGCTAAACAACGCCAGCTCCCTCAGCCTCTCCTCATCAGACTTTCTCTCGAGTCTCATCGCTCTCTTCCGGACCCACTCTAGTACTTCCAAATCCTTCTTGCAGTGAGGGGCCCAGAGCTCAAGGTGAGACCTCACTAGTGCTGCCTACAGGGGCAAAATGACACCCTTAAGTCCTGTTGGCCACACTACTCCTGACAGAAGCCAAGAGGCCATTGGCCTTCCATGCCACCTGGACACACTGCTGGTTCACGTTCAGTCGGTTGTCACCCAGCACTCCCAGGTCCCTTTCTGCCAGGCCACTCTCCAGCCACTCATCCCTCAGTCTGTAGCACTGAACGGGGTTACTGTGGCCAGTGTAGGACCCTGCCCTGGGACTTGGCCTTATTAAACTTTATAGCCACATTCTCTTTGTTGTAACCAATCAATGCTATACATTGTCCTTGTACCAGTCTTAGTTAATTGCACAGCAGGATTCATCAGGCCATACTTTTCACAGTCATTTGATGCTGGTCAGCATTAGAATATAATCATATCATCATTTACCATTCTTCATCAAAATAAAAGTCAAATACGTTGAGGGGATAATCTCCTGAGCAGGTGTTGTGAGACTTCTTCTCGGCAGTGCCAAAGAGCTGGGATTTTCCTATTCGGCAGCAGATGTCACTATTGCTAAGTAAACAACTGCAAACGTGCTTATTTATCTGAGCTCAAATAAAAGTTCAGACGTGGCCACTTTCACATTTTGCTGTCATGGAACAACTTGATATAGCTGAAAGACACTGCAATGCAATACTTTCGGCACTTCCAGGCTGACTCAAAATGAACCCATCTGAACATTACCAACTAACACAGCACGACAACACTGTCAATACCTGGATATTTTTGGTGTTTGTTATCTCAGGGGGATACTGTGCTGTATTTGTGTATTCCAACCTCTGTATTACACTGGCTTAAGTTTTTGAAGGCTGATGAAAATTAATCTATATTATGTTTCTAAAACTTATTAAAATAGACTATTAGAGTAAAATCTAAAACTCTCAAAAGCCTCTGCCCTTTCCCACACATGGAATGCTGCCAATTCAAACTCAGTAAATGCCCCCCAAGCTATGCCCTGCTTAGAGAACAGATTTAATGTCTAAATGGGCAAGAGATTTATACCATAACCTACTCCATAACCCTTCGGCACACATCTTTTTTTGATCTATCATTTGAAAACATAAAATATATTTCCTAGAAAATTCATAGTGCTGCTAAGGCACAATCTAATTCATTCCTTTCTCACAGTCACCCAAACCTGTAGAGAGAACGCAGACCTGAAGATAACAGAACCACTGTAAAACACATTCTTTATATCTTGTAACTACAAATCCAACTATACAGATTCTTCAGAACTACATTTTTCTTGTTGCAATACCACTGACAAAAGATTCAAAGTAACTTTTCTTGAACACTTGCTTTCTTTTTGATGTTTCAGTGCCATTTTTTTTCTCCTGTAATCTCTTTGTATCTCTGACTAGCCCACACTGTGTCCCATATTTGGGGTATGACAGGTTAAAAGTCACACTCTATCAGCTTCAAACACCATAATGGGATTCATTCTTTTGTGCAGTCACGTATAAAAATCTGTCCCAAATGGGTGATGGGAAGAAAGTACTAGTAAAGTTCAGCTCCTTTGAGTGTTTGAGGCTGTTTGATTTGCACTAAAAAGTCCAGTAGATGTATGAAACACTACATAAGGTATAACATATATACTGGTGTGTCCAGATATAAGCTTAAAACTGTCAGAAAAGAGAGTAGAAACATGAAAATTATAAAAGGTGGATGAAAACAGTACTTTACTCAGTGTTCCTCTCTCCCTCACCATGTGATCTGACACATTTTTTTTTAAACATTTGTACACAAAAAGAAATTAGAAAATCATAATGGTAAATATTGAAGATCACTGTCAAGTTTTTCAATTCCCTCACCCATTTGTTACAAGATACTGCTGGGGATCTTGTCTCTTCCCTGTTAACATTTCATGGAGTACTTCCATAAACATAGGTTTGTTCTTGTTCTCAACACTTTGTTCTGTCACTGTGACGAAAGGCTTTACACTGAAGGATATGAAAATATTAAATTCTTTATAAACTCATTGAGGGTTGAAATGCTTCCATGTAATAAGTATCTTGGCAGATATTTCTTAAATACAGCTATTACAGAATGTTATTTAGTGTTTCTGTACCAATTTCCTATTTGCTACAGACCACCAAATAAATCTACAGTTGTCTTTGAACTTCACTAATAGTAGCATTGCTTCATTTAAAATCATGTCAATTCTAAGCTGAAAAGTATGGTTTGCTGTTTGTCCAGAGAAAGGCTGAAGCTAATTAAAAAAAAACCCAAAATGTGATTAGACACAACAGGGGCTTGTATCATACAAAGAATGAGTCTGGAGCATGTTGGAACTTTGGTCCATACTCTTCCTTTCCAGTCTTTAAGAAAGATGTGATTTTATATAGCAACTGACTGAGTACTAACTTCACAGATTTGATTTCAGTTCCCTCGACGCAGTCTTCTCTCATAAGACAAACTATCTGTTGGCTTTATTGTCTGGGGGGGGGAAAAAAAAAAAAAAAAAAAAGAGGGAGGGAGAGAAAAGAAGGTGTCCAACATGCTTATTACAGTAAACAGAAAAAAAAAAAAAGTTGCATTTCAGTTCACAGACCAAAATTCTCAATACAAGAACAAACCGTATTCACTCACTGGTGAGGAACTTCCTTCCAATGTCTCCTATTTCCTCATTCAAAGTTTCTTTTGACAGAGGTGGTTGGTTCCTATACAGAATGTATAGAATATTACACAGAGAATAGCATAACAGAGTCTCTCTGGCCCTAAGGTGCTCTTACATTTCTTTAATAATAAAACAAGGTCTCAACTGCTCTAATATGTTCTGTGTAACCAGCGCTTTTTATTCAGAAATCTTAATATTATGTCATTAATAGAAGATGGGAAAGACTGTGCAGTTATTATAAGAAAAAAGTTCATAAATAAAGCAAAACTATATTCAGAATATTCTAGTTTAGATGTTTGCAGTTTAAATTCTCAAGGCAATACTAAAGGAACAAGGGAAGCCCTTGTAGGTAACACAGATGTTATAAGAGTTCATATAGAGCCCATTCTCTAAATGCATCCAATTCTTAAGTATAACCTACCTGCCCTGACCCTTACTGAGAGGATTAATCTGTGGTTCCTTGAATATAGACCAAGAATTCTCTCAGAGTTCAATGGTAAACTACATACAGGTTTCACCAGCAATCAGACTGTTATAATAGGAAACACTTGGGAAGGAAGTCTAGAGCAGGAATTGAGGAGGTGCATACCCTTTACAGCACTGTACCAATAAAAGTTCCAAAGCAAGACCCACAATTTTATCAGAAAATTTGGAATGTCCAGAATTTTCCAAATTCTGTTTCTTGGAGAAAATATTTATAACATTGAGTCATTGTCTTCTCTCACAGCTGTGTAAAAATATGAATAAATCTTGCTATAGTCATAAGAGAGAACCAGCTGCTTTAAGCAGAGGGGAAATAAGTTTGGGGGTTGAATGAAACTTTCTATTTTTCTGAAAGAAATATACAGAAATGAGGAAAAACTTCTGTTGGTTAGAAATAAATGCTCTAGGATATTTTTACATACAAAGGCATACGGTTGTAATTTTCTGATGTTTGCTTTCCAAACCTCTCCTAAAAGTTTCTGGTGATAAGAATCCTATAATCTGCCTAAATCACCTAATTAAATATTAAGTATTCATACTATCAGGAAGATTTTCCTATGCTTAATCTACATCTTCCTTTCTGTAATTTAAGACTAGAGTTTCATATCCTACTCACTGCTGAAAGGGAGAATATGTCAGTGCCATTATGTCCAATTGCATAATAGAACTTACTCCTTTAAAAAAAAAAAAAAAAAAAAAAAAAGGAATTTTGTTCTCTCTGCGGGGTTGAANAAGGTAGTCTGCTCTCTCTGCAGGGTTGAACGATCAAAATGAAATATTTGTTATTAACTGAAGTTAAACCCAAGTATTTCTGCAGTGCTGCATCATGTGGGAAAACAAAAAAGAAACTTCTCAGTGGGGAAAAAAGGACAATTCTCTTAAAGAATTTATTAAAATATTGGTGACATTTGTTAATTGGTTTAAATAAATCATAGAAGACTTTCAGTTATCTAATCCTTGTTCCCATCCCCAATGAAACCACTGCCTGAAAACAATTGCTTGAATTGAATCATAGAATCATAGAATGGTAAAGTTGGAAGAGACTACAATGATCCTCTAGTTCCAACCCCCTGCCATAGGCAGGGGCACCTCCCACTAGTACAGCTCACTCAAGGCCTCATCCAACCTGGCCTTGAACACCTCCAGGGAGGGAGCAGCCACAACCTCCCTGGGCAACCTGTGCCAGTGTCTCACCACCCTCACTGGAAAGAACTTCCTCCTGACATCCAGTCTAAATCTCCCCTCTGCCACTTTAAACCCATTGCCCCTAGTCCTGTCATTGCAAGACCTTGTCAATAGTCCCTCCCCAGCCTTCCTGTAGGCCCCCTTCAGATACTGGAAGGCTACTATAAGATCTCCTCAAAGGCTTCTCTTCTCCAGGCTGCAGAGCCCCAACTCTCTCAGTCTGTGCTCATAGCAGAGCTGCTGCAGCCCTCTGAGCATTTTCGTGGCCCTCCTCTGGACCCACTCCAACACTTCCATGTCCTTCCTGTGCTGGGGGCTCCAGAACTGCACACAGGACTCCATATGGGGTCTGATGATTGCTAAAATTTCACTATCTTTATGCTTTACAGACATAAGTTTGGGGGAATAAGCATATACATCCTGCATATCCATACAAATCTCAGCTTCCTCATCCATCTTTGTCTTCTGTTATCCTATCCACGATGTCTTTGGCTCCTCTGTAGTGCTAAAACTTGAAGACATGTTCATTTGTCTAGCGAAAAAGCCCAAATTTTAAAGCCATCAAAGCCAGTTAAGTGCTGGAACAGGTAGTCTAGGGAGGTAATGAAACTTCACATATTCGCAGCTTTTAAAGATTAACTGGATGCCTATCACAAATGTGTTGTAAAGATGATCCTTTCAGAGAGGAGGGCAGGACTTAATCACATGGAGGAGTGGTCCTCTCCATCAGTGTTTTTCTCAGACCAGCGAGTATCTCATTTTAGCATTGGGATGGAATTCTGTCCAGTGCTTGCTCAGATACATGTAGGTGAAAATGAAGGGAAGCAGAATTGCCAAACAGCCATACTGCCTCCCCTTTGCAGAAACGCCTTGTCTCTGGTCTGAATCACAATCATTAATTAGAAGAAACACTAACATATGAACAAGTTGCTTCAATTACTTGGAAGAAATGCTACCACACAAGCAGGCTTCAGCTTTGTGCTATTTTTAATTCTTCAGCAGTTAAGGGCTGCTAGAGTGTGTGAAGCAATAACAGCTCTATGACATGGTTGATATTTATTATTTAGACTTATTTATTGCTTTTTCTTAGTTATGGTATGACTTGATGAATTGAGTTTCTCCTTGACATGCAAGGACTGAGCAGGGGCTCAGTCTACTGTACCTATTGCCTATCCAAACGATCATTAGCATCCCTCTGTGCACTCCTTGTAAAGTTTAATTTCATTGACAATACACAAGCTGTAATGTATCTCAAGACAGCTCTTTGACCCCAGTTTTCTAGTTCTACAGTCACTGTGTGAAGAAGAGGTGGAATCAGTGTCAGTCGCAGCTACCACATGGAGTTGGTAAACCACTCTTCTTAGGAGTCTATAATCTGGACAAACAAAAGTTCACCTAAGCTGCCATATGACTGCTGAGTTTGATTTACCATTTCTCATTATTAGAGATAGCTGTTGGAGAGATGGAGACATCTTAAAATTCCAATTGGAAATAAAGAATATTCAAATACTCAATGCTATTCCTTATGTCTTCCTTCAATGAATAGTAAGTCTTGTTGTGGCTCAAAGCAAGAACTAGCATGAAGAAGCAAGCTCACTCTTTCAAATGTGAAAGTCAAAATGGAAATAAGCCAATTCCCACAGCTTCTCTGTTGGTAGTTCAGTTTGCCATGGCTGGATTTTTGACTTTGCTGATAGCGGGAAAGCCTCTCAACTGGAATGAAAAGCCATTTGAACTGAAATCTGGTTTTTAGATTATTTTTCTCTCTGGCACAGAAACTGGCATCCTGATTTTCCTAGTAATGGTCAGAATTAGTGCAGGATTACAGCCTCATGTGGTGCCGATTTAACTGGCACGACAGAAAAATGGGACAACATGCCACTGCTCATCACACAGATCTTATTAATAAATACAAAGTTTAAAAATATCAATCATCTTAAAATAAAAACATTAGATTATATTATTTTTCAACCCAGTCTTGCAAAAAAACCACCAAAAAACACCAAAACAAACAACAACAGAAAAACCAAACCCCCACAATGAATTGTGATTCTCCTCTGTCAAAAGCGAATATCAAACTTTCCCTGCATATGCAGCTGACAGCAGACATGTTCTTCTGAAAAATTAATCTGTTCCTTTCACACATACCTGGGCTGGTTTGAGGCTAATTGGAATATTTTAATAGAGAAAATCATACTATAGGTTGTGAAAAGGAAACAATGGTGATCTCTGCTTCACTCATAGGCTTGCTGAGATGTTTAAGAATAAGTACTCAAAACATAGATAACTCATTCTCTCAGGTTTACAGTCTCTGGGGCACAGCGTCTCAGGCTGTCTAGCATCTTCTGTCTTCCTCCTCTCTGCCATTTAACCTCACTAACCACTTTCCCTCTAACCCCCCTCCCCGATCCTCCAAATTCACCTTGTGCATAAGGAGAACCTTGGGGTAAGGTATAGGGGTGGGGAGAAGGTGGAAGGGTGGTTGGGAGCCCCTCCTGGGGTCTCTGGTTTCTGGGAGGGGAGTTGTGTTTCTGTATTACCTTTAACTTGTCTATTTCTGTAACTATTCCTGTATATAGTGTATATATCTGCTTGTAGATTGTGCTGAGCTGTAAACAGAGCTTCAGTTCTTAACTTCCAGCCGGCTGAGCCTAGTCTGGATGACTTTAAAAAGTGTGTGTGTGTGGGGGGAACAACTCCCAAATCATCACAATATCACTTGTTGATATCATACGTTAAAAGCTAGATCATGAAAACTCTATAGAGTCCAGAGCTGAACTGCAGTTCCCAGGATAAGAATGCCACAAGATGCACTGCATTAGTAAAGTGGAGTCATTTTAAAGAGGTGAACACTTGATGCTAACAGGAAAACACTGAAGTCATGTAAAGCAGTACAAAAGGGGAGAGCCAGGATACGCCACTAGGGCTTGATCTAAATGTCATGTTCTTAAAAGATCTGCTGTAGCGTGGCAGCAGTTCTTCGCAGATACTGTGTCTCATCTCGAACGACATTAATCACCAAAATGATGCTCTTTTTTTAGAGCGTCATGTAACAGTGCAAGGTCTCAGCAGCAGACAAATAGCTCTTCAAAGAAGCAGCAGTGACATGCCGCATATGCCTCTCACTTTGCTGTAACACATCTTCGCAGTTGAAGTAGAGAGCCCTTAGATACAGTTTAATTAGTAGACAGAAACAAGCCCTCACATGACCGACTTACCTGAAAAAAGGATCAAACCTCGGTCCTGGACAACTCTTATTTATGTTATATGAAAGTTGAACTTTATCAAGGAAAGTATTTCAGTTAAATAAAATAAAAACACCTGTCCAGAAAGCACCACAACACAAGTAAAACAGTTACCATTTGCAAAGAGTGAGAGCTTGTTCCCAGAATTTTACATCATGCTGCAATATACACACAACAAGCTGCTAAGTTCTAAAGTTCTGTTCTAGTTCAGGTTGGTCCATCCAAGAATTCCACTTACTGTCCTCCCCTTTTTTACCTGCTTAAATTTCCAGTAAGTACTAGACTGGAAATCTGCTTAAAGCTACTGAAAATCAAATGCATAAAAACAAAAAGATCTGTTTTTTTTCACACGGATATCGTAGTTACATTTATAATAATCTTTATTTTTATCATTCCATCATTTATTATTTTAATAGATAATAAATATGCATTAGAAGATACTCTTTTATTAATTCCTACATATCCAACCAATCCATCTAGCATTATTTATCACTACCAAAATTGAAGGTACCTAAATGAGTAACTGCTGAACTCCAGGTATCCTAAACTAAACAAGATATTAGTGTTTGCTTCTCCTGAGAGTGAAAATGTTTAATGAAAACTGAGGCCGCAAATGCAAAAGAAGGGGATTTTCAAGAGTTTCTGGGGTTTGGAGGTGTACTTTCTTCTGTAAACACCTGACAGAAAAGAACATTTTGAAGTCTTTATGTATCAAAAAAAAAAAAAAAAAAAAAAAAAAAAAAAAAAACAAACAAACCCCAAAAAAAACACCAAAAAACTGGAAGCATATTAAGTCAAGGCAGTAAAACTGGGCTTTTGTCATGTTTAATTGCTTGAATTCATAACTTAGTTTTGCTGAATCTGGATGTTGCTGCTGACTCAAGTGCTTTCTCCATTTTAGTACTTGAAAAAAAGTTTGTCCATGCCTCCATATTTGTGAGCGTCAACTAATAAGCCACTGTGATACTACAGAGCTTTTTTTAAATATTCCTGACCATCACAAAAATATCCCCCTTCAAAAGCCTTATAGCATGAAACCTGTAATTAACTAGAGAACAAACCCAGTCTCTGATTCCAGCCTGGTGAAAAAGCCCATGCTGCACTTGATTTCCAATGATAATGGAGGGAAATTATAGCCTGTGCAACTTAACCCGGGTAACTGAAATCAAATGCAGAACATCCACAATAAAGACAAAATAAAAAAACAGAAATGCTTACATTCTATTCCAGTCCCCTAAAGCAAACATTTTCTTACACTTCCCAAAAATAAAAGTAGTGAGTGCACAATGTCACTGCAGACAGCAGCTCTGCCACATTCTTTAACATCTCTATTTGATAGCTTCAAAGGCAAAAAAAAAAAAAAAAAAAGAAAAGGAAAAGACTTATTCCTACAGGTACAGAAATCCACAGCTGACAAGAGATCTTAGGCAATAAAATTAAACTGTACTCACTGACAAATTTAGAATGAAATGCTAACAGAAATAATCTGTCACACGTTTATTTCTTTTCCCTAACATAGCTGTCTGGTATCTCACCCAAAAGTAATCCCATAGCATGAGAATTTGTGCTAGTTTGAGCTAACT